>JAMKCH010049085.1:0-25753 GCA_023653785.1 Ophioderma brevispina | reverse complement strand
GGTGAGAGTTGGTCAATTTATTACATGCTTAGCAAACATATCACTGACAAGTAAGAAAACTCTAATAACGGACACCTGCAAACATGCCTTTTGCATCACTCTAATTTGCCAAACAGTATAGTCCAGCTAAAGCAATGCGAATTCCCAATGATCTGGTCATTTCACTTAGTCATTTCATGATATTGTGAATCCATACGACAGAGTGTGTGGCATTTCCACAGCCCATACTTTGTACCTGAAACCTTAACTAAAACTTAGGAAATTGGGCGATTAGTGAAGAGTAATAGGACTTGTACGATTTGATTTTACATGCTGTAGATTTAACCCAAAGGACAAAAAAAATGCAAGTCATGAGTTCTACAAATTAATCATGCCATACATTATACAAAAATAATTTTCAAGACATGCCATTAGTTCTTCCTCACCAAAAAAAGGCAAAACTGAATGCTTTGCAGAAAAATTAGCAGAGATAAAAAACCGCAAAAAACACAGCAAAAAACTGCAAAGTCATTCAAAAATTTGCAACAAAAAAGTGTATTATATAGTACCCGGGGCCTCTCCCGGTGGGGTTTCGTCCATCGCCAATATATTAACGTAATGAAGAGAAAACAATAATATGAGATACTGCCAAGGTGACAAATGCACACATACCAGCAGGGAAAGCAGTCTTTGGCCATCTGGCTGGGAAAAGCTCATAACCCCCTGAGACACTACTACCTACTTTCAAACAAAATTTGTGATGGCCTTGAATTACAGCACATATGCATTGCAACCACCACTTAAAAATGCAGCTTCTAAAAATTTAAGCTGTTGTTTCCTCAGCCCTACCACCATTCTTAACGTGTGCTGATGGCTCAAATAAAATCACTTCATTTCCATTGTGACCCCTCAGCATATACAAAATCCTTGAGAACCAAATCAGACAATCAAAATAAATCAATTGTGACCAATCAGCAGGTAGTAATAATGGGGGAAGTACACATATTAACACACAGTCGCCAGGGTTTATCTAGGTTATTTTATAGATAGGCAAGCGTTTTAGGATGGAAGTAAACTTCTGTGCATGATGAAGTCAGAAGGGGGAGGATAAGCTGAAAAGTTAGCCAACTGGCCAAACTTGAGGGTTTTAACAAGGACAATGGCTTTCGATGCATTTAACTAATTTTGACTTTTTAAAAAGGTTTCATCAAGCAATATTGTTCATCACTTGCCGGGATGGGCTTGACAAGGAGGAAATTTGATTAATATAATCCTTCATCACTTATCATTTTGATTAATTAGATCAAAAATAAACTGTTCTTCAGAACAGTGTGTCACCTTCTGTTACTGGATAAAAACAAAAGGCACCCACAGCTAATCACCCCAGCTTCCATAATATTGAAGATATTACCCAGTTGTATTGACACAGAATGCCACCACAGCCTGCTTGACCCCCTGCAAATTGTCTCTTATATTTAACCCCCTACGTTGCTTTACACATACTTTTTGCTCCCAATTTACTACCCCCACCACCCCACCTCCTATGCCCTTGAACCCCTCCACCCTTCTACCATGACCTGTGCTGTGACCATTTCCTGTCCCTCTTCTCCTCCTCTACTACTATCTTCCGGCACGAGTCTGGGCTGACATTACTCTTGTGAAATACAAACCATATCATACGTACACATGTATGGATAGTCTCTAATTTTGGAGTATTTGTGACTCTGTAGTCATGTCAATTGAAAGAGTACGATTCGTACGATCTACAATTTTTAGGGCTGCTCAGTGTAAAACAATCATTTTCATCTGCCTGAAAAAGCGACACTGCTGTTTGTTTACATTTTGCGGTTGGATTGCATATATTAACTGACTACATGGTCAAATTTTGATCAAAACTTTGAGCTTTTGGGACGGATTCACAATATTCAGTAAGTGCAAGAAGTGTCATAAGTGCAACAGCTGCAAATTGTCAGAAATTCCCATCAAACTTAATAATATCAAGTCTTTGGTCAGTGGCTCTTAAATTGGTACTTCGGGTGACACAGCGCCTGAAGAACCATTTCAAAAGCACTGACTCAAGGAAAAGATAAAAGGTCATCCTAATACATAGCAGCACACAGATGTATCACCTGGCCAGCTATGCACTACAACCTTATTGTTACTCCCATGACAATATGTGTAGATGACAAAGTATCTGTGTCAGCCCCCAATGTTTAAAGTAATTGCAGCGATTGCCAATCCGAAACATCAAAAAAAATCATCAAACTTCATATTTTTGTATTTTTGCTTACTGGCATGGATATGCAACAGAATCCGCAAGTGGTTGGCTTGAAATCAGGATTAAAGACAAGGCAGTACTTTTTATCAGATTCTTTAATTTTATACGTGCCGTATCAAAATTCCGACTTGCGATCAAAAAACAGCCTGTCTCTGGTGAATATCACAGATTTTAAGCGTGGTATTGTGCATTCATGATAAATACAGTTTGACCTAAAACACAAATATTATTGATCTTTGTTTATTCTATGCCCTAGTGCAAACCACAAATCAGCGGTTTATTGTAGATTTGCAGACATCTCGCTGTATGTCCATTTACGGGAGACGGTATGACAATTTCCTCAAAATACTTCATTTTTTCACTTATTTGGTGGTTTATTTCTACAATAAAGCAGTTATATGGTATTGTTACACACTTATCCCTGATTTATAGTTAAAACAAATGCATTTCAATTTCGATTATTTGCAATACGACTGCTAATCCTTTAACAGGTGACACATGGGGTGGAAAGAAGGAAAGTGGTTAAGAGCAGTCTGCAGGAAGAATGCAGTTTAAACAAAGATCATTTGGAACAAAAATGAGAATACTCAAGAATTTTTAGTTTGTAGAGACAGCACTATGAGACTACTTTCACACACAAAACAACCAGATTGATATTAATCATGAATGTCAAAAGGACACCTCCCCCATTTTCAATTTGCGATGGGGTTTTCAGTTACAAAACACTGGTAAACCAGTCTATGAGAAAAAATGACATGACCTTTAAGTTGAAAGTCCTACTGTTTATAGGTGTCTGAAGGAAGAAATTGAGACCAGTCTTCCTAAACACTTTGAACACCTATCTTCAATTAAGAACATGAGCAGGACCCATACGCAGGGGGGCACCCCCCAAAATTCCACAAAAGGGGGAAAAGGTGCACTTTTTGTTGAAATTTTGATAAAAAGTCCAAAATAGAAAAAAATGACAAGAAAGTCCACTTTTGGCTGATAAAATGATCAAAAAGTCCCAAAAAGACCATTTTATGTGGGTGTAGGTCTACTTTTACCGAAAAAGTCCACTGGTTTCGAAAAAAGTCCACTTTTTCGAAGTCCTGCACCCCCCCAAATAAATCCCTGCATACGGCCCTGACCATGAGGGTGTATAAACAGCTTTTTGATATGTAGCCATGCACATCATTTCAGATGGTGCAGTCCTGATCAAGTTTTTGTGAACGTAAAACATATCATGTAGAGCAATCCATTCCCTTTCAATCTTACATATTGTAATCTATAAGCGCTTTACTTCAAGCTCACTTATAAATTAGTCCCATACGTGAACTTACTGTCAGTCCCAATAGATATAGGTCCATAACAGTAATTGCAAAGGGATCTTTCAAGTTACTTTGGCCAGTATGTGAAACCTTTCCCGATCAGAGCCATCAAGGTTAGTGCTTTCTATGCGATCATGACTGCTTCGACAAACCAGTACATTCTCAGAGTTTCATAATCTATGACAAGACCGTTGGGCCATCCAATATCATCGTCAACGATGACCTCTCGGCTTTTCCATTCCATGCGTGCACGTTCAATCTTCGACTGCCATTCCCAAATCTGCCCATCTATGTAGCTGTAAACAAGGTGCAAAAAAGAGGAATTCTTTTCTAAGAATATACTAAACACCTACATCTAAAAACAACATACCAACCAAAAACCAGACAGGGTGAGTCAATTTCTGAAAAAAAAAAGTGGATGCCAGAGGTTGTATTGAGTCATCCCACAGTGCACTAGTGTTGGGAATTTTCACCTCAACAGGGTCATGTATCCCACAAAATCTACTCTCACACATTAACAAATAATTTTCACCCAAAAGCATTAGGACTATTGGAAATTTAAGCATGATCATGACTGTCCTGTGTTTTTAAAACCTTTGGAAACACTTATCATAAGTACTTACTAAGTTTGTATAGTATTAGGATAGTATGTATAGGCAAATTGCAATGCATTTGATTCAGAAAAACCCTCTAGGCTGATGCCAAACGGATTAAATCGCTGCAGATTGTTAATTTTATTGAATTCATTTTTTCATTCTTTTACACTCCAGATGTGTATTTGAAGAGTAGAGCAGCTATGCAAATTGAGTTGCAATTATTACAAACACATATGTTTTATAAATCATTTTAACTAAGCCTGATTTCCGTGCAATGTTGTCTGTAATATATGCATTTCCCTTATGAGAAGTGGAATGCCCCAAATTACAATAAATAAACACACCTAAAAGAGGAAAATGGCCCTCCCTCCCATTGACCAGTGCCCCAGGGCACCACCCTGTCGACCTAGCTTTCCTTATTCCGTTTGGATTCAAGCCCACACGACGAGCGTATATATCATGATGTGGGGCGGACTGGAAGCGGGAAGTCAAAAAACATTGGAAAGGAAATCCGGCTTCAGTAATATGATTATAAAACATAAGTGTTTGTGAAATAAATCATTACACTGAACTGATTTCTTTACACCATGTTGACTGAAATATATGCATAACCCCCGGTGAATGAATAATTTCAATCAACACCAGACTAGCACACTCAGGCGGAGGTGGAGCCCATGATATTGCAGAGCAGCCAACAGAAGGCAGCCAAAGGCGAGACCCGCACTAACATAAAGAAAAATATGTTAAAGGCCTAAAGGCATTTAACATAAACATTCGGGGAAATAGATGCTCACCTTACAGCGGAATACTCCGGGGCGAGCGTCACAGTCGGCACCGGATGGGAGAATTTATGTATAGTGAAGTTGAATTTAGTGTTGTTTTGCAGGAGTGCGCCTCGCCAACGTCTCTTGGGGGAGTTAGTACGTTTCTGTAGTTCACCGACGAGAACGTTGTGGGAGCGCTCCACGACATAGCCTCGCAGAATTTTCAGCGATGCTGATTCCGCGGTGTTAGGCCCATGACGACGTGATGTTACGAACGGAGTGGGCTCAAGCTTGGGAAGCTCCTATCAACGCGTTGGGACTAATTAATTACAGCGCTAAACCATCTAGCAATTGTCGCTTTGCCCGCGGACCCGGGGGGGAAGCGTGGTAAGAAACAACGAGTAGTTCGAGCCCATGAGCGGACTAGTTTTCCGGTTATAGGACTCAAGGGCCCGAACGGGCCACCACAGGCGATCTTCCCGCACTGAAGAGTGACATGCAATTAGGGGTAAGATAATTGGTGGAAGGTCGCAATAGGATGCTCGTTTGGCCAGAAAATCCGGCCTGAAGAACAATTAGACCCTGTCCCGAGAGAATTCTGCCGCTGACATAGAGTATTCTTGATCTCCGAGCATCGTCTCCCAGAAGCGGAGCGCGACCAGGAAGACTGTCTTAATGGTGACATGTTTTATTGATGCCTCAGCCATTGGTTCGAACGGGGGCTTACACGAAATAGTCTAGGAAGTATTAAGGTCACAGGGTGGGGACCGTCTTCATGGTCGGAGGTCGTGTATTAAACATCCCCTCTAGAAGGAGAAGGATCGAGCCATCGTCATTAATGGTTGATCCGTCATCGACACCTCTATGGAGCGCTAGGATAGCGGACTTGTAGTTTCTGACAGTCGAAGGTTCAAGTCCGCTATCGAAGCGATCATTGAGAAAGTCAGCGATCTCGGTTACAGATGCCCGAGCGGAGGACACATTAGTCGCTCCACACCAAGCGGAGAGGACCCAAGCCGGATTCGAGTAATGTCCATGGTGGGACTTCTTCTTCCCGCTGATATGAGCGAGGCAGCCCTCTGCAAACGCCTAATATGGCATCGCGGCCGGATAATGGCCACACAGTCAAGGCTAGGTGCTCCAGCGACAGGGACTGGCGCTCCTCGTCCGAAGGGACACTAGGTCCGGACGGAATGGTAGACGCAGCGGCAGAGCCCCAAGCGATCCACCATTGGACGAAACCAAAAGGTGTTTTTCGGCCAAAAAGGGAGCGATGAGGATGACACGGCACGCCTCACGCCCAATTTTCGTAACTACACGATGTAGAATCAGAATTGGTGGGAAGGCATACGCCGTGAACCCCGACCAGTCCATCGCCAAAGCGTTGACTGCGTACGCACACGGGTAGTGAGACGGTTGCAGTACGAGCGAGCTGGTGACTCAGGTTCGAGGCGAAAAGGTCGACTGAGGAACATATAATCTTCTCGAAGATCTCCGCACGAACTCTCAGTTTCAGTTCCATTTCGAGGCCGTCGTCCTGCCGCGAGACAGATCGTCGGCAAGAAAGTTAACGGCCCCCGGAATGTGTATTGCGGACATCGTGATGGGCCGATCACGACCAACACGCTAGATGCGCAAGGCGTCGAGACACAGGGGCCGGGACGAGTCCCGCCAGCTTGTTGATGTCGGCCACAACGGTGGAGTTGTCCGTCTGTACCAGGACACTGGAGTTGGTCACAATCGCCTCGGAAGTGAGCAAAAGAGTTCGTTCTCTGCCCACAATTCGAGGCGATGACATGGGGCCTGGGCCTCGGCTATGGGACCACGTCCCCGAGGCGATGAGTATAGGGTGAAACCCCCCCAACCCGACTTCAGAGCGTCCATCGTGATGACACATCGACAGGAGCGCGTGGGAAAGAATCCAAGAGTCTAGATTGGGGCGGTGAGACCACCCTGCCAGGTGCTCCCGGATTCCCCGAAGTTGATGGCGGATCCAGACGGGAGTCTGTGGTGCTGATGGCCTGTAGTGGCGCACGAGAGTGATTTGAAAGCAGGCCTTCATATGAAGCGACAGTAAGGGACAAGGTCGACGAGACTGGCCCTCAAGCCTAGAAGGCGAAAGCCAGTCGCGAGAGGGGCCTGCGTAAGCAGACGCCATGGAGGTCGCAGAGTGAACAACAACATCCAACCGTCGGCCGTCGGTTCTGCAATGTCCCGGAAGAAGTTGCAGCCGAGCACCCCGGTACCTCAGGTCTTGAGAGGGGGTAGGCTCGATGGTGCGAAGTGACCAATGAAGCCCAACCTCTGCACCACCTGGATGGTACGCCTGACCATCTCGGCCGTCGCATGCAGGCGACGGACCGAGATTAGCCCAAATTTGTCCAGATACTGCAGATGGTTGACCCCCTGACGACTGAGGAAGGCGCCCACATCCCGGGTCACCATCGTGAAGACACTGGGAGAGGTGGAAAGTACGAGAGGAGACAAGTCCACTCGTACGAATGGACCCTGGATTTGGAATCTGAGCCAGCGACGGTCTGATTTGGCGACTGGAACGTGTAGGTAGGGGTCGTTCAGCCTAAAGAAAGACGCCCAGCTCCTCTTAAACGGGACCGCGCAGGACGACACGGCGGGTGTCCATCCTGAACCTCTTCGGACTTGATGTACACTTCAGAGGCTTCAGGTTTCAGGATTGGACGCCAATCCCCGGTCTTCGTGGGGGCCAAGAAGAAGGCGACCAGACACCCTCGGTGAAGGGGGGGTCGACGGGGAGATGGCAGCCTTCGCCAAGAAGCGCCGAGACCTAGTCCAGAAGAACAGGGTTACTTCGGTTCCCGGGAGGGGGGTAGGTCTCGGATGTGAAGTCGCCGGGGGTTCCGCGGTGAACTCTAGGCGGTACCCCCGTTCAACACCACGTCAGCACACAAAGGTGCGGGGAAAATGGCTGGACATTACCGCACGTAAATGAACTCAAGCGGCCGCCCACGGAGGTGGTGTAAGGCTCCCCTCCCGAAGGAGAGAACGCGTCCGCCGTGCCCTCAGGACGAAGCTTCTTCCCTTCCCAGGGGGACGCCTTGCTTTTTGGGAGGAGGACGAGCCTTCGGCCCGCCCGGGCTTCTGAAAAGAAGTAGCGGAGCTGCGGGCTTCTCTGGGTGCGACGTAGGTGTCGGCTTCGCCGGATTGGCGAACGGACCGGAAGAAGACAGAGCGCAGACGCTTCCTCTTCTTCGTTAGCGAAAATCTCCCGGAGGAGATCTTCGCATGAGCTTCCTTGACGCGCCTGCTCCGACTCCTAATCGCTCCGCTGAGGCAAGCAGAGAGTCACGGAACCAGCAACATCGAAGAGGAGTCCACGCGAACTCGGGCTTGGGCCCTTAGAGATTCCGATGCTAGACGGCAATCAGGGCGGAGAGTGATAGCAGGCGTTATCGCGTCGCAGGAAGCGAGGCGACGCGCCATAGACATTGAAGTCTGTTTGCCGGGTCACTAGCGAGGATAGGACAGTTAAGGGCATCGAGGCTTCCGGGTAGAAAACTCCACCCTCGCCCACTGAGGATCTGATCTCGGGGCGGGGACCATAGAGAAAGCGCCTAGTTGATACCAGAGGTCACCGCCAGTCTAGGTGCTTCAACTGATCCTCCCAGAAGGGAGAGAAGCAGTCGGAGCACCCTTGCAGTTGGCAACTTGGCTGCTAGGTCATGATCTATGGTCGGAGTCCGCAGGAAGGAGTTGTAGTCTCCCTCGGCAGTCCTCAAAGACCTGGCGAAAGTTTTCACCGGGTCCGAAGAGAGCTTCTGAGCTGACCTCCCGGAACGCTTCCACAGTAGACCAACGTCTGATGGAAGGGTCAACGCCTGGACGCGGTCCGGAGGGAGGATGGGGCAGCCCAGATTTAGCTGTCCCTCCTCCGCATGCCGCTCAGGCGCGCAGGCAGGCAAGGACTCGGCAGGCCATGCGCAGAACATGAGGGGGTTGCACGCGGGCAGAGAATCCACCTCCTCCGTCCGAAGCTACCGCGGACGGCGAAGGCTGCGAAGGTGTATCACCGAGGTGACTCATCTCCGAGCCCGAGTCCACCCGCCAGCGCTGTCCTCGGAAACGTCGGAGGTCTGCGGCCGGTAGGAGTCTCTTTTGGTTCACTGAGAGACTGAGCAACGGAACGAGCGGAAGGCGGTGGGCCAGGCGTCGCCACTGGCGGCGAAACCAGGGCCTCCCGCAGGCACCAAGCCAACTGGCATAGCCTGGGCAGCAGAAGCCACGAAGCTCGACTGCACCCAACCCAACCCTGACGAGGGTACAGGCAGAGAAGGCATGGGGTCGACACCACAAGTCCCAGGCACATAAGCCGAAGGGTAGTGGAAGGGTAAACGGCCCTGCCCCCGGACGGTACAAGGCCTGTACCACCGCAGTTGACCGGCCCCCAGAAGGGAGACAATCGGCTGCAGCACCAGTAGCGGCGCAAACTGCCCCGATCGAAAGCGGGTCAGAAGAAGCCCCGACAGCACCTGGTGTCTGTGGCTGGGCAGACAGACGGCGGAGGCACGGAGTGACTATAGCCTGGACGGGCTCCCGCGAGCGGGAGCCCGGGTCGAAAAAGACCATAACCAGGGACTGACCAGCCCCAGAAGTCCAGGACGACTGGGGTGGATAGTCACGTACGGGGATGCAAGCGCTAAACTGAGAAGGCAGGCTGCGGAGGGTACTGAGTCCCCGCGGGGGTAGGCCACGAAGGCTGCCCGTAGGAACACAGTGGCAGGGGCACCCACCGGGTACCCCACAATAGGCGGACCCGCCGTGGAAGCAGGTGCCGGCGGACCGCCACTAGCAACCACAGCAGGACGTACCCGCATGAGAGGCCTGAGCCGACATGTCAGCTGGGGCATCTGCGGAGGCCAACCCATCGGAGCCACCGCTCACTACGCCAGCCCCGAGGACCGGTGCAGCGTACGGCGCCTGCTGAGGAGGCACTGTATGACTAGCAAGGTAGAGATGCGGGGTTGCAGCGAGCGTAGTCAACACCTGCGGCGTCACGCAGGAGGGATACCAAAGCCAGCGCCCCAGGGTTTGCCGAGACATACCCCGAAGTAATGGCTACCTTAGTAGCGGTAGAAGTGCCCGAAGACACCCGTACCGCAACCACGTTAGGTGGGGATAACAACGCGATGGATCAGCACGGGCGACCGGCGGCCGGGGCACCACCATCCCCTCTCACCACCACCGGACTGTCCGCGGCCGCCAATCACCATGGGGGATGGCAGAGCAGACCGCGTAGCCTGCAGAGCCAGCACTATGCTGAACCAGGCGAGTAGCGGGCCGATGACGCGATGAGGAGGGCGGCCGAAGCCACCCCTTCAGCGCTCTCGCGCAGTTAGCCGAATGGCTACCCACCCTGTGGGGAAGAACCCAAAGCCAGCAGCGCTGACTTATGGACTGACCCCGGACCGGAAGCCCGCACCATCCCCCTTCCCGGTACGCAACACGAGCGGCGTTACCATGCTCAATGGTCACCATTGAACGTCCGACAGTACAAGACAGAAAGAGGAGCACGTGTCGGGGGCGCCCGGAACATTGCCTGTGATAGACACAAGGGGATGGGATCCATCTGAAGGAAGGGGGCAGCGAACGCATTATGCGCATGACGGGGTGAGCGTAAGTTGCTAGATGGAATAGCGTGCGCAAAACCGTACAGAAAAATGACAAGCGTGCCGTGGAGGTGTCCGTTTTTCGCAAACGTCAGACACACAAAAACCAACTACGGTAACTGGTCCCGAACGTAAAGGAAATTTTTCAAACACAGTGTTCACATTTTTAGTAAGTATACACAAGCATATAATAAAATAATACACCACTTAAACCATATAAAGTGGTAGCAAGCAAGCCCGCTAACAAAGACAGTAACAAAATCACACTAGTCAAAGCAGTCAAAGCAGAAACACGTGCGTCAATGGCTGCCTTGTTTACCTTGTCCAGCTACACAGATCATATGACCGCACTGGCGGCAAAAAAGGATACTAAAATAAGAGCTCTCAGACGGCGTAAACGTCTCCGTTTATCCGTCCGAATGAGCGCTATAATCCAGTATATAACCAGTATATATTACAGATAGATATGGATGTAGTAGGAGTATTCCGTATGAGACGGCAACTAGTCCAATATTCAAAATCTCATTAATTTTGGCTGTAATATTGCGGAGCTGCGGTAACACGCGCCCGTTCTGAATAACAGCCCAAAAACGGAATGAGGAAGAGTAAGGTCGACAGGGTGTGACCGGGGGTAGTCACTGGTCGAGGCCATTCCTGTAGGGGGTGCTTATTACTGTAAGTGGGGCATTCCACTTCTCAGAGGGAACTGCATATATTTCAGTAAACATGCGTGTAAAGAAATCAGTTTCAGTGTAATGATTTAATTTTGTATGAATCTGCATAGTTCAACACAAACTCTGTAACATGGGGGGGGTCCTTATCATAAGGAGAGATCAACGGATAAGGTCAGTGAGTGCATATTTAGCGCGTATACGCAATTAACTTTGGCCTCACCGGCCACAGGGTTTCACACATGGCAATCCCGTAATCAGAGCTATACTTCCACCTAATAACTAATAATGTTGACAGTTCGGTGGCAAGACAACAGGCCACTGATCAAAGCATAAAAACGATACCTGCCAAAAAACTGTCAATTCTATTTTCATATGCATCGTTGTCCGAAAGTAAAACCTGAAAAGAAATTCAGTTCTACACTACTCAGTGAATTTATTATTTTCAGCCAATCAAAATTGCATTGGGATGACAACTTCACCACAAACACACTCTTCAATGAGCCCACTCCCGAACTATATGATAGGTTTGCAGTCTTACCCATCTTGTGGGTACACCACAATAGCCTTGGTTTATCAAGGTATCATCTATCAGCACGTAGCGGAACTGGCCATTTGTCCGCGCGACCTCAATTACATCAAGCTGTTGGTCAGTCCAGTAGACATTTCCTGTGGTAAAAATTGAGTTATTTTTTTTTTTTTTTACAACTTGCAACATTTTTAGATTTGGTATCGATAACAGAATGTTCATTTTTTTGCTACCCCCCACTGAACCTTTAGCCTTGAAAAATTTCCTTTTTGTGTTATGAACAAAAACCTACCCAAATGTGGGTCAACCACATTATCTTACATTGTCCTATGGTCCGCATTTGTACACATTCTGCTCTGAACAATTGCAATGATTTGAACTCCAAATTGTAACAGAAAAAAAAAAAATGTTTTTGGTAATATTCTTCATGCGAGGGAGAAAACAAATGAATAACGGACCATGATGAGGGTATCCATAGTTAAAGGTCAACAATAAGTGTTGTGTCTTTTCCTCTTTCCCCCCTTCTCTCCTCGCACCCCACTTCCATCCCTCTGCAACTCACTCTCTCCTGCCCATTATTTTCTCCTTCCCTTGACCTTTCTCTTCCTGTCCTACTGTTTATAAATCCCTCCTTCCTTTCTCTTCCTCCCTCTCTCTCTAACTCCAATTAAGACAATTACCCGGTGCATAATTAAGATGCCCCCCACAACCCCGCACCTGTGGGTTAATCAAATTTTATTGAAAATATGCAAATGAGCTCATTACACTTCTAACCTGTTTCAAAAATTAAGCACATGACTCATTGTTCTATCCTGTGCCACATTAGAACTTCGATTAGTATGTAAAGTGCGATTAATGAAATACATCTGCATAATCACTTAGGCCCTCCACAAACATTGGTTGTAAGACCAAAAAATAATACAAATTTGCAATACTCTATATTTTCCAAGGGATTTCTATCGATCAATCTACTTTACACCAAAATGCTTGCCACACTCATCGGCGATCATGGGGCCTAATTTCACATGCATAAAGTATTCAGAGTAGTTAACGTACCAGCCACCCAGTCTACGCCAGTCCTTTCCACACAGCCACCAGACCACTTGAGACAATGTTTTTTGTGGGTATGGTCAACGTTTTATCCTGTTTATTGTTGAAGCGAGGGTCTACCAGGAGAATAAAAATTTGGGTGCGATCAAAACCAAATAACAATTATAAAATGGATTGAATATCACTGTATGAAGGAAGTGCCTTATATACCTAGGCAAATCACAGATACATTCAAAATGGTCCCTATCGGCAAAACCCCTCAAAAATATGACTACCTGATTCAAATCTATCGCTACAGACAGAATGTTCCCTGTGATGGATGTTAATGTTCTTTGTATTGTCACAGGCTCCAGTCCAAGCATGTATGCTGCTCTCAGTAGAAGTTATAACAAAAAATCACCCCCACACCGGGGAAAACACACAAGTTGGACAAAATCAATGGGCTGTTTATTTGACAGAAATCCAACACTCCCCTGTGCAGACGTAAAGGTGCAACAAGAGAGTTTCACATATCAGGTGTACCTAAAAAATCAAAAGTACTGAGTTTTACCCTAATGTAAACCTTCCATCAAAAATATCCCCATCTTAAAAGGAATTAAAGCTGAGAATGTTTCTTGGCTACAAAAATTGTGGAGTTTCTAAGTTCGTATAGAACAAATACAAAATTCAGCCTATGTTTTATTTGAAATGCAAGCAAATCGAAATCACCATTTTTCTCTCTTAAGATGATATTGAGCCAATAAAACAAAAAGAAATCTATTGAGTGTCTAATCTAAATGAAATAACTAGTAACAGACACACTATTTGGGTGCCTCAACAACTCTCGTACACCTTTAACATAAATCTTCACAGAAAGGAGTGGGTATTTCAGATTGTCATTTGAGTTGAAGAAGGTCATAAGTGCAATAGCGGCCGCTTGTCGAAAAAAAATCCCCATAAAATGTGTTATTATGACAATTTTAGGTCAGTGGCTCTTGAAAGTTCTTCAAGTGACCTTAGAACCATTTTATATTTTAAAAATTAAAAAAAAAACCTTGGCATTCTAGTTTACAAATGGGCAGAAATATAAAAATTTGACCTCTGGATGACCAGGATGAAACTCATTTTGATGTTGTTACAAGATTATTTTACCTGAGTTTACACATGTATTGCACAAATAGGGAAAATTATTGTAAATAAGCTGTTATCATGCTGAATAAACAAAGTGAATATGGTAGAGTTCAACATGTTTTCTTGTCTGTACCAGGATGAAGTAATTAGTCCATACATCCAAAAGGTGGGGTTTAACATTTTAACCAAAAAACAAAAAATTAAAAAAGTTAAACAAACAAACACACACACACACACACACACACACACACACACACCCACACACACATACGAACTTTAGCAAACTTTGGGGACCGGCCACAGGTAGTTAGTATCAGTATGTGTGGGGACCAAATTTGTGGGACCACATACTAATCGTGCTTATGGGGCCAGAAGAGCCTATTAAGCATCCTCTTTGTTTTGTTAGGGCTTCTTGAATGTTACTCTTCAGAATTTCCATAGTTCCTTTCTATTTGACTTATAAGAAACACAATTTGGATACAGACATTTATTGGGCACGGTCCGTGTAGTAGGTGTGTTTTCAACAGCTAGCAAATTTCACATGGTGATCATTACACGTTGGTTTATTATATCATAGTTCAAAAAATACTCATCACCTCTCCCCGGTTATTACCTATCATGCCAACTTACGCTTTATCTAATATGATGATTGGTGCGTTTCTTTAAGCACAGTTTTTCTCCTTCAACAGAGCTCCTCTTGGCTGCTGAAAATCCACCATTTAGGTTTTGTGTGTTGAAAATTTTGTCATTTGCCACCAAAGGATAGGATTTATAGGGTTATGACATTTTCCCCAAAATTAAAAAAAAATAAAAAATCTATTGAGATAAGAAAACAAATATAGCTCCATTAAATTCTGAAGCAAAATCTGGAAGCCACATCCCAGATCATTCTTTCTGAATATTTTTTACAATACAGATCTAGTATTTATATCATTGAAGATCTATGCAAGATCTATACTAGGTACTGGCTATGGTAAAGGCCATACAGCTACTTGGTCTTGCATGGTTAATTATATTATGTTGTACAGGCTTTAATGTCAAGTACTATAAATACGGATTCTCCTTTGATCTAGACAAAATTGAGAAAGACTCCTCAGTGATTGTGTTTCGAAATTTGGCCCCAAACATGATTATTGGGTCCATCAAAAGAGGGCGCTATTAAAAAAACAACAGATTGTAGGACATGTGTGTGTTGTGTTTTACCTACCTGAGGAATACACATTATGAAAACACACATGCAATAATTGGGACCATGTATAATTCATGAAGAAAACAACAAAAACTCATGGGTGAAAAATTTTATTCAGAGAAACTAAGTTGTGGGACCGGCTGTCGGTACCACAATTCATATAGTGGACCCACATTATTGGTGTGTATTCAAACACTGGACCGAAATTGGGTATAAGTTAGTACACACACACACACACTACACACCCCACACACTACCACACACCACACTAATCCCTGTTTCAATAACAGATAACACAAATCCACCCTACTGTCTTGCCTACCTTTGCAGCTGATTCCATTATGTTCTAGTGTGTAGCCAGCGGTGCAGGCACATGTTTTTAGCTATCAGGCATGGTATAAATTGTGCACATCATTTGTACTACCAGCACAGCCATTGCTATCACCTGCATAATCATAAAATTAAGATTAATTATTAATTGATGTCAAGATAACCATACGTAAACATTTATACAGATTTGGACAACCCTCAAAAGTCATATACAAGGACCTGTACTTGCACACGAATTGTGGATTCATTTTGTTAGTTTGTCTCATTTGAACAAAGTAGTTCATATTCCCACTTAGAGATTCATGTCTCGTGACAAGGTATTTCCAATTCCATTCGAATCTGTATTTGACATGCCAATTTAGAATGTCCTCGGTTTCACATATGATCTCAAAAATCTCTTTTTTTGAACCGCAGATTGCTTTCCACTGAATGCACATTAGGTCACAAATGTTGATTGCAAAATTAGAGGCTATGCAATTAAAGGACACTACACCTGGTCCCCTCCTCACAATGGACCAATAGATATATGTACAACACACACCACCGCAGATTAACACAACACACACTCTGCACAACACACACACACACCACACGGCACACCACACCCACACACTCTGCACACCACACCCCACACACACAATACACACACACTCCCATACAATACACACACCCATTACAAAAAAATATAATAGGATTGATTTTACATAGCCCTTGGCAACAGGGGCAATTATTACATATGTTCGGAACACAATGATCCATAAGAAATTTGAAATTTCATTGTGATAAACAATAACTTCCCAGGACAAAGCATGTAAGGGGCAAAAATGAGTGGTCCTTGGTGTAAAGATATTTCATTGAGTTGACTAGAGTAAAGAAATCTTTCAGAATAAGTTGTACAGTCCTTGTAATCCATTGATCATCTTATAGAAGATTTCATGCTGGGCTAATTTCATGCAGTCTTACATGGATAGGCATGAACCCCCAAAAAATGCTCATATTCAGGCCAAAAAAAGGCAAAAAAGTAAAGACAAAAAAACCCACAACTTTTAAGGAGAAATGATCTTTCATTTCTCCCTCCCAGAGGATAAGCACTTCACGATATCACATCCCACACACTTTTGTGGTACAGAATGACCAGCAGTGGATTTGTACCCACAATTATTGTAATTAGAACATGACTATGTGCTATTCAAAATATTACCTTGCTGTGAATTTATCTACACAAACATCCTCCATAACCTGGGCGTATTTTTCTCAGCACTCTAACGTGGTTATCGTGCGATTGGCTTGTCCACATTACAAGATGTGGGACTCTCCTTCTCTGCCCAGAAAACCTTGTCTTCAACTACCGCAATAGACCGGTTAGCATGTTGGCCGGGCGTTTGAGGAAGATCTGTATGTTCTGACCGTCCAAATCACTGACGTGGATTCTCCCTCAGTATTGGTGATCTGTCTGTAGGTTCCGATGTCAGTCCAGAAAAAGCGGTTGCTGTTTCTGTCAATAGCTAGACCTGCAAGGTTGAAGGGAGTAAGATAAGTGTAATTTCTTTATAGGATCAAAAAGTTAAGTAAAAACATAAATTAACAGGATTCGAAAAGAACCCACTGTGCAGGGATTTGCTACGTGGGCCATATTATAAATTTACTGAAATAATTGAAGTGAAAGTGGGTGAAAGTGGAAGGAGGGAGTAGGGCTTTTGCTGTGAGTGAGAGGTGAATCTGGCCACACCTGTTCACCGGGGGACAAAACTGGATTTAAAAACTTTGGATTACTACTACTACTGATCCAGCCAACGCTCGCGCGCGACGCTAACATTGTATGCGAGAATTGTCCAAACAAAAGGCTACGATGGGGTAAAGGGGTAATCCCTACCAAAATGTAGTATGCTTTAATATGCTGAAATAACATCACCCAAGTCCATAAATGTAAACAAAAATACTTTTTTTTACATTTCCAGATTTTTTATTATGGTCAAATTTCGGAAGTCTACATCCCTGCATTGTGAAAATCAATTATAACAGGCGAACTCGGATTTATCGCGATGCGTAAAATATGTCACAGACGAATGTCCGATCACCAAACTGTGATAAATGCAAATACAATGTTTAAGTCTACAATATGAAACCCAAACCGTCCCCCTCACGACACCCCACCCCAATCCTCCCCTTCCCCATCCCGAGACACCCATCCCCCCTCCTCGAGGAACCCTCCCCCTCATCAGACACCCTCCCTCCCCCTCTTCCACAACCTCCCTCTCTCGAGACACCCCACACCTCCCCCCCCCAAGACACCCCACCCACCCACTCCCGAGACAAAAAACACACAATACAAACACAAACCGAAAAACGAAAAAATCAAATAACCATTTGAATATAAAACTGCCGATACATTTCAGCGCTTATAGCAATTATTGCATATTTATTGATCAATGGCATCAAAAATGCCCCCCCTTTAATCGGCCCCACAAGCCGTTGACCCAATGACGATTCCCCAAAAAGATGTATGTAAAGAGTGGTTTTTGACATAGCGAAGGATTTTTGTAATATCCATGTCCCGTTTAAGAGATAGCAATTATGCATATTAATTCGTCTCATTTGCATACCCGAGCCATATATATCACATACTTTCAAAGCAAGATGCGGCATCATGATGACTTCATTCATGTGAAGGAATTTTGCGTATCCGATGTATTTCAAAATACCGCTATTACGCCGATTTGTTTGCATATTATTAGCTCATTTCCATATGTAATTTGCCCGAAATTCGCCAAAAATCTAATCAGCAGGGGTCGAGAACGTCTTCACCTGCTTCTGCTTCCACTAAGTACAATTTACATCATTATAACGCCTACAGAACTCCAGATACACTTGTATACAAAGCCTTGTGGGAAATTGTTTCATAAATTTATGCAAATTAGATACTTAATTAGCATATTTTCGGCCAAAATCTAATCAGGTCGAGAACTCGTCCACCCGCTTCTTTCCACCACGTTACAACATCGTGCCTTAACGGAACTCCAGATAATCGCACCAACGTGGGTTAACTTTTTATCACAGAAGACCGGACGGGACGGACGAACGAAGGACGGACCGCTGCTCATTTCAATAGTCCCCTTCCAAATCTCATTCGGCGGGGACAACAAACCTCACACGAGTGGAATGGAAACAACGCTTCCCAGTTATCATCAGACTACTACAACAAAACCGGCAACTGGCCATAGCTATGATTTTTTGATGCAGAGACATTTATAATAAAGGTATAAGTCCTCTGTTTTGATGGGATTCCAATTATTTAAACAAACTGATGGCTTGTTCTGACATGACATTTGTGCCTTATGAATAACTGTACCTTAAAAGAATGGACCTTACTATATTTTGATAATAACACCCAAATACTAAACAGGACAGGGCTTCGTCCAATAGTTCATATCATGCAACACCAACCATCAGAGCAGATAAACCTTTCTCATTTCCAATTCTATGCTTGACTACCCTACCTCTGGTGAATGAGGAAGTTGAGAGGAGTTAACAATAGATGATGCTGAGTGCCATCCATGTTGGCATTCTTATGGTAGGAGATGCTGGGACCATTGATCCAGGTACCATTTTAACTGAACAAAAATGTAAGCAAATGTTATGATTTGCAGCAAAGTAACAAAATGGGTGTAATTAATGCAATTATGTATACGGAAGTATGACACCAAGAAGACTTGACAGGTGAAACCTTTCTTATGACATGCTGTATTGTCCTCTAGATCAAAGACTGACTGACCACCCGGACAACAAGCAACATGGCGTATTTTACTCACACTTCGACAGGTGGATGACAATGCTTCGGGGATTCTCTAGGTTTCTACACTGATCTCATTACGGAAGCTACCGTCAAGCCTTGCAATATGAATTTCTGCCTTTTCTGGGTGCTTCTTCGTCACATTAGCCAATTACATGTTGCGGGAAAACCCAGTCAATGGTAGCCTCGGCATTAGAGTACCTGCACAATAAAGAAAGATGTTGATGATTGCTATGGGAAAACCCAGTCAGGCTAGGCTCGGGAGTTAGAGATACCTGCACAATAAAGAAAGTGTTGAGTGTATTGCTATGGGAAACCCAGTCAATTGGCTAGGCTGGGGCATTAGAGATACCTGAACAATAAAGAAAGATGTTGAGGTGTATTGCTATAGGGAAACCCCGTCAAGGGCATCGGCCTCGGGCGTAGAGATACCTGCACAATAAAGAAAGAGGTGAGTGTATACTATAGGAAACCCAGTCAATGGCTAGGCCTCGGGCATTAGAGATACCTGAACAATAAAGAAAGATGTGAGGGTATTACTATAGGGACCCCAGTTAATGGCTAGGCTGGGTGTTAGAGATACTGAACAAGGAAAAAAGATCTGAGTCTGTGTGTACAACACCGGCGGTTCTAATTTTTTGTTTTTATATTAGTGTATATTAGTGCAATCAATCTGGTTTTGTGGATCAGGCATTTGTGTAAATGCAAGAAATCCGTAAGTTTGGAGTTATGAAGTAAGTATTGTAGTTTCGATGATAGTACCAATGTGTTAAGTTATATCCTCCCAGAGGTTATTGAAAGGATGTGATTTCTGTATGACTTTCACATAACATTGAGAGACTATTTCTGAAGGCAATTGGTTTCATGATTTTTATGTAATTGAACACTGTGCAGTGATTGGTTGCAATTTCAACAATTAAACATGCTCTCCATTGTCAAATATGGTGTGACTTAAAAATTGCACCACTTCTAGTCGTCAAAGCAGGAAAAAATTAACACCATGCCAAAATAAACTTTTGTTAGATACAGACAAGAAGCTTAATATCACACCATATCACAAATTTTGCAGTTGTACATGGGAATGTGAAAATAACAATATGTAAAAATTTTACATAGTAAAATAACCAAACTCCCTGTGCAATTTCACAAAAAACTTAAATCGTGAAATATGTATACAAAAATAACAGAAATAATGTAGATTAAGTCAATTGGGACGGATACGATTGGCTTTGGTAATAGACTTTTACTGTGTAAAAACAAAGGAATACATAAACAAGAAACTTTGATGTACCTTCTATAACGTCTCGATATCAGCCATTGGATGAAAGCCTGTGATAGATTCCTTTGTACATCTGTCCAGTACAGCCTCTTCTCCTTCACATCATGGTCAACAGATGATGCATGGCGCCCTCGGATGGTCAGCGCTGGGATCACATGGTAGCCGTCAGTCAGATCCACTCCACGGATCTCAGTTGGAGTGATATCACAAAGAACACATTATCTTCTGTGAAGTGAAAAATCTTCACTGTCTAGTGAGTCTCATGTTGATAGATTCCTCAAAATGTTTATTCACAAATTTTAGTTGATTCTGGTGCGGCATTTTCACATCTTATCCAATTTCAGTCACAGTGCCCCACAAAGACACTGATGATTTCATCAGTTTCCAGAGAGAAAGGGAATGTTCTGAATTTCTTCAAAAATGTTTGAATCTGCACATAAGATTAGGTACACTTTACAAGACTTACACCAATGATATAAAAACATTTTAAAGGTAGTTGGGGGATAAGGATATGGAAAAACCTGTCAAAATTTCACAAATTTAAGATATAGAGTTGACAATTAGTAGAGCTATATCTGTAACATATTATGACCAATACTAGTTTTTAAAATTAGACACCTGGAAAAAGAAAGGCATCAAGAGAGAGAAAAAATAAAAAAATATATGGATCAGATCAAAATAATGATCCGTTATAGAGATTTTCGTGCTAGGCTAATTACGTGAGTCTTACATGAAGATGAACCAAAAATAAAGGAGGACCTCAAGGCTCTTTAGGCATTGCAGCTTGTAAGGAAGCAAAATGCTACCGTGCATGTATGGTGTCAGATTTCAGCTTCATCGATGAGGGCATGCACAGACTGTTCTTGTATCCATTAAGAAAGAGAGATGAGAACAGCCACCATTGTTGGGGCTACATCGCATGTCACCTGTCAAAGAGAAGTAGTAGTAGTAGTATTTATCCAAGTTTTAAATCCAGTTTTGTACCCGTTTAAAACGGGTGGCCGGATTTACCTCACAATCACAGCAACACCCTTACTCTCTCATTCTACTTAGTCCCAATCAATGCATTCTCCATCATCAACCTAACCCTCCTGCCCCCACTGCTTCTTCCATGTCCGCTTTGGTATCCCCTGCTCCTCAAACTGCCCACCTCAAACTCAAAAGGCCCTTCTTAAAAAATGCTCGTCATCCTTCGATATCCATAAAGTAATAATCCAGTATCATACAGGTGCTTTATTAGTATCACACATGGTGGCGCACGCTCAGTTTACATAGAGAGACACGGCCTGAGCGCAATCTAGTATCTGTGTAAGTGCCGTACGAAGACGAGATGAATGTACTTCGGAGTATGTGCCGCTGCATTTTAAATATTTTTGACCCTCTGGTCAAATTATCCTACCTGGTTTGTGGTTTGGCCCTGTCTGGATGGTACCATATGGATGCACATGTTGAGTATTGGTCTTCTGAATTTCGGTTACATTCTCGCCTGTGAATTGTGGCGCTGTTAACTGGGTTGTGCGTCAATCTGTCCAGTTCCAAGGGTTCAAAGACGGTGAGGGGGGGGGGGGGGGTGGTGGGGGGGGAGGGGGGGGGGGGGGGGGGGGGGGGGGGAGGGGGGGGGGGGGGGGGGTGGGGGGGGGGGGGGGGGGGGGGGGGGGGGCGGGGGGGGGGGGGGGGGGGGGGGGGGGGGGGGGGGGGGGGGGGGGGGGGGGGGGGGGGGGGGGGGGGGGCGGGGGGGGGGGGGGGGGTGGGGGGGGGGGGGGGGGGGGGGGGGGGGGGGGGGGGGGGGGGGGGGGGGGGGGGGGGGGGGGGGGGGGGGGGGGGGTGGGGGGGGGGGGGGGGGGGGGGGGGGGGGGGGGGGGGGGGGGGGGGGGGGGGGGGGGGGGGGGGGGGGGGGGGGGTGGGGGGGGGGGGGGGGGGGGGGGGGGGGGGGGGGGGGGTTGGGGGGGGGCAAAAGGGATGGTAAGAGGGATTTGTTGCCCTTGTAGGATGTCAGATTACGGTGCCGTCATAAGCTGCGAATATATGAGTCAGATCTGGAAAAAAAAATAACATGATAAATGTTTTTAAAAATTCTCTTGTTGAATTTTCAATACCTTCCATTAATATATAATGCAAATACAAGTTTGTAAAGGATACTAATGCAAAGATTTAGCATGGACACCTACTGCTATACTCTTATTGGCCTGAAGCATTAGTGACATTGCTCTTATCTGACTGCATGCTACCCAACATACCAATTTTTGCATGCTTTGCATTTGCCTCTGAAACCTACAGTGGAAAGATGCATAGCTTATAAGTAACTGTATCACTTCAGTAAGGCTCCCACAAAAAGATGTGTCAGAAATGGAAAAAAAGCTAAGCAAAAAGCATTTTTGTTTGGTGAAAAAGGCTTCATAAAAATGCTGAATTCTTTCCTTTTTATTTTTTGTGGGGGGGCCAAAAGCAGCCAAGTTTTCCTCCTTATTTGCATAATGACTTTTAAAATATGAATAAAACATATCAAAATCTTCTAAAACAAAAAATGCTAAAACACAAATTTTAAAAGCAATATGCATGGTATTGCGGAAGCAAATTTTTAGTTAACAGTCGTGTGTAATGAGTATAAAAGCTGTGAAACAAGTCTCCATGGAAATCATGTTCATTTAATTTTCCCCGATGAACACATAACTGCAAATGTGTAGCAGTTATAACTGATATTCCTTTCACTTCCCTGAGCACCCCGAGCAATTGAATGGTTATTCAACGCATTTACACAATGAATTAGCCAATCAGAGATGGTTAGAAACCATAGAAGTCTATTTTTGATTGGTTACTCAAGGTGGTATAATGTATAGCCAATCGAGATGCGTAGAATGGTGGTGAGACTCTTGCAGGACAAATTGGGTTAAACTAATGGTAGCTGCTGTTTTTTGCCGGTAAGACAACACCTACCCGCACGATCCAGAAGATTTTTCTTTAAGCTAGTCAATAGTCAACACAGGGCCAAACAACCTTGAAATGAAGACACATGAACAGATTCTGCGGTCCTTACCAAGCATTGTAGCGCGCTCAATGCGTGGATTTTTGCCGTACCCAATCAGTCCACAAACATACAGCCTGCCACAACAAAAGCAATAAATGTTTAAGATGTCATGAACGAGGACATTACAAATTACACCAATAAATAACTGATGATACAACTAACTCAAATGCACAATTTTTTACTGCTTTACGGTAAGAAATCTGTACATTCTCTTGGTAAAACCCTGTTTTACCCAACCACCCATTCTCTGGATCCAAGGTGATCAGCTCTAGGCTCTCCATGCTGCCAGCAACCACCGTGGTCCTGTATATCGTATTATTAGATAATGGTTTAGCCATCAATCTGATCTAGGTGACTCTCCACCAGTGAGATTACCTCCACCCAGTCGACGCTAAACTTCAGCTGTGGCCAGGCCAGAGTCAACGAACCACTTCAATGTTGCGTAGACCTTCAACAAAAGTGCAACAAACCGATATTTGAGCTAGTTGAGGCAGAAATGTCAATGAGAGTTACATTTTTTGGGTCCACGTTATACAGAAGTCTACGGATCAACTCAGGTATTGCCCATGTTTCCATCAAGCAGTGCACAACATCATACAGTGCAATTGTAATACCTCACTTGCATACTTCTATATGAAACATTTAAAAAATTTTTGCCCATTTTTCATAGAAAAGCTTGCTGTGAAACACTGTGGTTACATAGCTACAAGCTTTAACTAAACATCAGCACAATGTAAAAGGTGGCATTTTTGACTATTAATATTGCCAAGGGCACGAAAGAAATCTACATTTTGACGTTTAACATGAACTCACAAAAATTTCTGGTTAAATAAATTTCAAGCACTCTTTTTTAATTTAAAAGCCACCGGTGCTTAGATCAAGCGGAAATTCTGTTGATCTCAAAATTTCCCACTTTTGTCCAATATCACTGCCAGATATGAATATCATCATATTCCCTGTAGATGTTATCTCCACTACATCCGTCCAGTACACCTCGTGGGTTGTAGTGAAATCCAAGGCAATGTGTGACGTAGGTTAAACACTAGCACGTTATATTCCCTGGTGACTAGGTTAATACGTCTCAGCTGATTGCGATTGGATCATCCATGTAGGTTAGCAGCTCTGTAAGATGTCAAATTTTAAAATTAGCAGTATGAAAGTTCATCGAAACAAAAACAAAATGCACAATGACTGTAGGGATATACACATGAGTGTTGAATTTTGCAAAGTGACAACACATGAAGCACTGCAGCCTGCACTAACAAATTTTTTCAATTATTTGTTTCTTACCGAATTGTCTTACATGTCCATCATCCTCCAGTAACTCATATCCATCCTGCAACTACGACTTGGTAATGGGCCTTGTTGTAAGCCTTCATCCTCACATATCTGACTGCAGCGCCCTATTTTGCTGGAACACATGTGAGCATCTGCAATACCATTCAACCTACTTGTAACAAAAACCATAACAGTGTTCTAAGGCCTAAAAAAGTGAAAATATTTAAACAGATCTGCCTCTTTCACTAAAATTTATCACCTGAAGAGTGCTTCTAATCTTGAAAATAATGTTTTCTAATCTGTGACGCTATAATATTTTCTAAGGATAAGCGCATAATCAATGCATGTTTCACAGAAAGAGCACAATCACAAGAATACACCGATGGACTGCTCACCTCTAAGCAAATAACTATGGGTCAAAAAAAAAAAAAAAAAAAAAAAAAAACAAAAAAAAACGTTAAAATATGACCATTTTTATTAATCGCGCTAAACCAATTTCGTCCCTTCGTCCAATCAAACCTTAACTGCTGCCCGTAGCTCCAACAGTTGGTTGCAAATTAAAAGTTGTGATTGATGAAGTCCACTCATGTAGGACTAACCCGGTTTAAACTCAGGTCCCTAATACAGCCTAAGAGTCTTTGCCATGAACTAGTCAAAAAACTTGTTTATAAAATCATTTATCTGAGGCCTGATTTCCTTCACAATGTTGACTGCAAACAATCCAAAACTATTTGTTTTAATCTTCTATAAGGATTAGCATGCTTACCTTGTAGATGATAACTAATTGCATCTTTTCTAAGGAAAGAGCCAGCTCTCAGATATGAATACCTATTCATAAATCAATAAATCCCCAACCTCAAACCGGCAACCCGACCCCTGCAAGCAGTCGGGCAACCCGCACTATACTCGCCAACTCTACCCCTTTAAATTACC
>JAMKCH010049084.1:0-15216 GCA_023653785.1 Ophioderma brevispina | reverse complement strand
AATGCAGTTCTGTAAATGTAGTTTTAGAATGTAAATGCAGTTTAAGAATGTAAATGCAGTTTTACAATGTAAATTCAGTTTTGTAAATGCAGTTTTATAATGTAAATGCAGTTTTAGAATGTATATAAATGCAGTTTAAGAATGTAAATTCAGTTTTTAGATGCAGTTTTAGAATGTAAATGCAGTTTGGTAAATGCAGTTTTAGAATGTAAATGCAGTTTTTTAAATGCAGTTTTAGAATGTTAATGCAATTTTAGAATGTTAATGCAGTTTTGTAAATGCCGTTTTAGAATGTAAATGCAGTTTAAGAATGTAAATGCAGTTTTAGAATTTAAATGCATTTTTAAAATGTAAATGTAGTATAAGAATGTAAATGGAGTTCTAGAATAAATGCACTTTTCAACTATAAGTGCAGTTGTGGAATATAAAGTGCAGTCTTAGAATGTAAATGTAGATTAAGAATGTAAGTGCAGTTTTAGAATGTAAATGCATTTTTGTAAATGCAGTTTTAGAATGTAAATGCAGTTTTGTAAATGCGGTTTTAGAATGTAAATGCAGTTTTGTAAATGCAGTTTTAGAATGTAAATGCAGTTTTGTAAATGCAGTTTTAGAATGTAATGCAGTTCTAGAATATAAATCCAGTTTGTAAATGCAGTTTTAGATTGTAAATGCAGTTTTAGAATGTAAATGCAGTTTTGTAAATGCAGTTGTAGAATGTAAATGCAGTTTTAGAATCTAAGTGCAGCTTTGTAAATGCAGTTTTAGAATGTAAATGCAGTGTAAGTATGTAAATGCAGTTGTATAATATAAATGCAGTTTTATAAATGCAGTCTTAGAATGTAAATGCAGTTCTCTAAATGCAGTCTTAGAATGTATATAAATGCAGTTTAAGAATGTAAAAGCAGTTTTGTATATGCAGGTTTATAATGTAAATGCAGTTTGGCAAATACAGTTTTAGAATGTAAATGCAGTTTTGTAAATGCAGTTTTATAATGTAAATGCAGTTTTGTAAATGCAGGTTTAGAATGTAAATGCAGTTTTGTAAATGCAGTTTTAGAATGAAAATGTAGTTTAAGTATGTAAATGCAGTTTTAGAATGTAAAAGCAGTTTTAGAATGTTAATGCAGTTTTATAAATGCCGTTTTAGAATGTAAATGCAGTTTAAGAATGTAAATGCCGTTTTAGAATTTAAATGCAGTTTTAAAATGTAAATGTAGTTTTAGAATCTAAATGTAGTTCTAGAATAAATGCACTTTGGACTATACGTGCAGTTGTGAGGCACTCTAAAGTGCAGTTTTAGAATGTATAAGTGCAGTTTTAGAAATTAATGCCCGTTCTATGTCTATGCCAGTGTTTAGAATGTAAATGCAGTTTGTAAATGCAGTTTGAATGGTTAAGTGCAGTTGTGTATTTGTTCATGCAGTGGTAGATATAAATGCAGTTTTGTAAATGCAGTCTTTATTAGAAGTAAATGCAGTTCTTAGAATATAAATTCGGTTTGTAGAATACAATTTTTAGAATGAAATTGCAGTTTGTAAATGCAGTTGGTTTTTTAAAAGAATGTAAATGCAGTTCTGTAAATGTAGTTTAGAATGTTAAATTGCATTTTGGACTATAAGTAAAGTTTCAGAATGTAAAGGCAGTTTAAGTATTTAATGGAGTTTAGAATGTAAAATGACAGTTTTGTAAAGGGCAGAGTTTTAGAAGGTAAGAGTCAGAATATAAATTGCAGTTGTAATGCAGATTTAGATTGTAAAATGCAAAGTTTAGTTTAGAGGGTAAAGTGCCGTTTTGTAAATGCCGTTGTAGAATGTAAGAAGTGCAGTTTGTAAAATGCAGTGTAGAAGGTAAATGAAGTTTTGTAAAGCAGTTTTTTAAAATGTAAATGCAGTTTGTAAAATGCAGTTTAAGATGTAATGCAGTTTTGTAAATGCAGTTTTAGAATGTAAATGCAGTTGTAACATGCAGTTTAAAGAATGTAAGGTGCAGTTTGTAAATGCGCAGTTTTGAATGTAAATGCAGTTTTAGAAGGTAAATGCAGTTTTAGAATGCAATGCAGTTTTAGAAGTTAACTGCAGTTTTGTTATGTAAAGTGCAAATTTAGAATTTAATGCAGTTAGTTTTAGATTGTAAATCAGATTAAGAAGTGTTAAATGGAGTTTAGAATGTAAATGCAGTTTTGTAAATGCAGTTTAAAATGTAATGAGTTTAGAAAAAATGCATTTGTAATGCAGTTTATGAATGTAAAATGCAATTTTGTAAATGCAGTTGTTAGAATTTTATCAGTTTTAGAAGGAAATGCAGTTTTAGAGTAAATGCAGTTTGTAAAGGCCAGGAGGCTAGGGAAACAATGTTAAATGCAGGATAAGAATGTAAATGCAGTTTTAGAATGTAATGACAGGATAAGACTAAATGCAGTTTTCGAATGTTATGCTAGTTTTAAAAATGAAAATAGTATTAGAATGTAACTTTAGTTCGAGAATAAATGCACTTTTTGATATAAGTGCAGTGGGTGGAATATAAAGTGGAGTCTTAGAATGTAATGCGAGATAAGAATGTAAATTGCAGTTTTTTCAGTTTTAGAAGTAAAATGCAGTTATTTTTGTAAAGACAGTTTAGATAGTAATGCACTTTAGACTATAAGTACAGTGTTTTAGAATGTAAATGAAGTATAAGTATGTAAATGAAGTTTTAGGAAGTAAATGCTCAGGTTTGTAAATGCAGTGTTAAATGTGGAAATGCAGTTGTTTAGAATGGTAAATGAGTTAGTTTAGAATGTTAATGCAATTTTAGAATGTAAAGTGAAGTTTAGAATGTAAATGAAGAGTAAGAAGGAACTGCAGTTTTAGAATGTAAATGCAGTTTTGAAATGCAGTTTAGAATGTAATATGCAGTTTTGTAAATGCAGTTTTAGAAGGTAAATGCAGTTGGTGAAAATGCAGTTTAGATGTAAATACATTTTGTAATGCGTTTAGAAGGTAAATGCAGTTTTGGGTAAATGAGTGTATTATAAGAGAAATGCAGTTGTAATGCCGTTTAGATGTAAATGCAATTTGAAGAATGTAAATGCAGTTTTAGAATGTAACTGCAGTTTTAGAATGTTCTGCAAGGTTGTTTTGTAAATGCCCTCCGTTTGAAAAAATAAATGCAGTTTAGAATGTAAAAATACAGTTTAAAGTAAATGTATTTTAGAATGTAAATGGAGTTCTAGAAAAATGCATTTGGACAGAGTGCGTTTTCGAAATATAGAAGTGCAGTTTTTAAAATTTAAATGTTTTTGTTTTGTAATTGCAGTTAAAGAATGTAAGTGCAGTTTTTAGAATGTAATGGAGTTTTAGAATGTGAATGCAGTTTTGTAAAGCAGGTTTAGAATGTAAATCCAGTCACTAGCAATATAAAGCAGTTTGTAAATGCAGTTTTAGATTGTAAGTTCAGTTGTAGAGAGAACGTATGTAAAGTGCAGTTTTAGTTTTTGTAAATGCAGTTTTAGAATGGTAAGATGCACTTTTAGACTATAAGTACAGTTTTAGAATTGTTAAAAGGCAGTTAAGTAGTAATGGAGTTTTAGAATGTAGAATGCAGTTGTGTAAATGCAGTTTTAGATGTAAGACAGTTTAGAAGTAATGCAATTTTAGGAATGTAAATCAGTTAGAAATGTAAATGAAGTTTAAGAATGTAGAAGCAGTTTTAGAATGTAAATGCAGTTTTAAGAATGTAAATGCAGGTTTGTAAAGCAGTTTAGCAGTAAATGCAGTTTTTTTTGTAATGCAGTTTAGATAGAATACACTTTAAATGAGTTTTAGAATGTACAGCAGTTTAGAAATGCAGTTGTATAATATAAATGAGTTGTAAATGCCAGTTTTAGAATGTAAAGCAATTTAAGAATGTAAAGCCGTTTAGAATGTAAAGCAGTTTTAGGGAATGTTAATGCAGTTATGTAAATGCCCTTTTAGAATGTAAATGCAGTTAAGAATGTAATACCGTTTAAAATGAAATGTAGTTTTCGAATGTAAATGGGGAGAGTTCTAGATAAATGGCACTTTGACTTAGAGTGCAGTTTCGAATATAACAGAGAGTTTTTAGAATTGTAAATGCAGATAGAGAAATGTAAGTGAGTTTCGAGTGTAACATGGAGTTTAGAATGTAAATGCAGTTTTGTATGCGAGTCAGAGTGTTTAGAAGTGTAATGCAGTCTAGAATCTAAATGCCAGTTTGTTAAATGCAGTTTAGATTGTAAGGCATTTTTAGAATGTAAATGCCGTTTTATAAATGCAGGTGTAGAAATGTAAATGCACTTTTGTAAATGGCAGTTGTAGAGTTAAATGCGAGTTTTGTAAAGCGCAGTTTTAGAAGTAAATGCAGTTTGTAAATGCAGTTTTAGAATGTAAATGCAGTTGGGGTTGTAAATGCATTTTAGAATGTTAAAGTTGCAGTTTGTAAATGCAGAGTTTTTTAAGAATGTAAATGTAGTTTAGAAGGTAGAAATGCAGTTTAGAAATGTAAATGCCTTTTGGGCTATAGTACAGGTTCAGAATTGTAAATGCAGTTAAAGTATGTAAATGGAGTTGTATAATTGTAAATGCAGTTTGTAAATGGCAAGTTTAGATGTATTTAATGCAGTTCTAGAATATAACTGCAGTTGTAATGCAGTTAGATTTTTAAATGCAAGTTTTAGAATGTAAATGCACGTTTTGTAAAATGCGTTGTAGAATGAAATGCAGTTTTGTAAATGCACGAGTTGATAGAATGTAAAAGGCAGTTTTGTCATTGCATTTTAGAAGTGTACATGCAGTTTTATTAAAAATGTAGTTTTTAGAATGTTTGAAATAAAGTTAGAAATGCAGGTTTTTAGAATTGTAAAAGGCAGGTTTGTAAAGCAGTTTAAGAATGAAGGCAGTTTGTAAATGCAGTTTAGAATGCAAATGCAGTTTGTAAATGCAGTTTCCGAATGTAAAATTGCAGTTTGTAAATGCATTTAAGAAGTAAGTGCAGTTTGTAAATGCAGTTTAGAATGGTAAACGTAGTTTAAGGGTAAATGCAGTTTAGAAGTTAAATGCCCTTTTGGGCTAAGGATACAGTTCAGAATATGTAATGCGGTTAAAGAATGTAAATGGAGTTCATATGTAAAATTGCAGTTTTTGTAAATGCAGAGTGTTTTAGAATGTAAGCAGTTCTAGAATATAAATGCATTTTTTTTTTTTTTTTTTTTTAAATGTAGTTTTTTAAGTGCAGTTTTAGAATTGTAAAGCCGTTTGTAAATGCGTTGTAGAATGTAATCAGTTTTGAAATGCAAGGCTAGAATGGAAATGCAGTTTGGTAAGTGCATTTTAGAAATTAAATGCAGTTTAAAATGTAGTTTGTAGTTTAGAATGTAAATACAGTTGTAAATGCAGTTTTAGATGTAATGCAGTTTGTAATCAGTTTAAGAATTTAAGGCTTCTTAAATGCAGTTTAGAGGTTAAATGCGTTTAGAAGGTTAAATGCAGTTTTCAGAAGTAAATGCAGGTTTTTAGAGTGAAGTTTATATTTTAGGATTGAAATGCAGTGTCCTAAATGCAGCTTTTAGAAGTGTAAATGCAGCTTTGTAAATGCGTTTTAGAAGCGTATACAATTTCAGTTTGAAATGCTTTAGTTTAAGAATGTAAGTGCGTTTGTTAAATGGCAGTTTGGAATGAATGGCAGTTTTGAGAATGTAACTGCAGTTTGAGAATGTCAAATGCAGTTTTAGAATGGTAATTGCAGTGTGTTAAATCAATTTTATCAATTAGATAATGCATGTTTAGAATTTAAATTCAGATTAAGAATTGTCAATGCAGTTTTAAAATGTAATGCAGTTCTGAATATAAAATGCAGGTTTTGTATATGCAGTAGTTTTGAGAAGATGGTAAATGCAAATTTGTAGATGAATTTTTAGAAGGTCTATGTAGTTTTTAAATGCAGTTTGTATAAAGCAGTTAAGAAATGCAAGTACGTTGGTAATGCAAGTTATAGTTTAGTTTTAGAATGTTAATGCGAGGTTTTAGAAGGTAGAATGCAGAGTTTTTGCGATGTCAATAGCAGTAAAGAATGTAAAGTGCAGTTTAGATGTAAAATGCAGTAATGAATTTGAGAAAGAAGTCTTAGAATGTAAAATGCAGTTTTGTGTAATATCATATTTTTGAATGACATGCAGTTGTGTATAAATGCAGTTTTAGAAGTGTACAATGCGTTTTTGTAATGCAGTTCAGAATGTTAAATGCAGTGTTGTAATAGCGTTCTAGAATGTAAATGCAGTTTGTAAAGTGCAGTTTAGAATGTAATGCAGTTTCAGATAGGTAAAGGCAGTCTTTATAATGTCAATGCAGGTTTTGAATGTGTAAATGCAATGTTAGAAGAAATGCAGTTTTAGAATGTAAATGCAGATATGAATGAAATGCAGTTTTAGAATATAAACTGCAGTTTTGTAAATGCAGTTTTATAGAAGTAAATGACGATCTGTTTGTAAATGCAGTTTTCAGCATTTAAATGCAGTTGTAATGCAGTTGAAATGATAAATGCGTTTTGCAAAGCCAGTTTAGAATGTAATGCAGTCTGGAAAGGTAGTTTAGAACTGTAAATGAAGTTATAAGAATGTAAGATGCTAGTTGTACAAGTAACTCAGTTTTGTAAAGGCAGTTTTAGACAATGTGAATGAATGTTCTTGATATAAATGCAGTTTTAGCATGGTGTAAATGCACAGAGTTTTAGAATGTATATAAATGCAGATTAACAAAGTGTAAATTCAGTTTTAGACGGCAGTTTTAGAATGAATGCAGTGGTAAATGCAGAGTTAGTGTTAGAATGTAAGGCAGTTTTGTTAAATGCAGTGCTTAGAATGTTAATGCAATTGGTAGAATGTTTAATGTAGTTTGTAATGCCGTTTAGAATGTTAAATGCAGTTTAGAAGGAATGCAAGGTTTCGAATGTAAATGCGTTTTAAAAGTAAATGTAGTATAGAATGTAAATGTGATTCTAGAATAAAGGCACTTTTTTACTATACGTTGCAGTGTGGAATATTAAAGGGCAGTCATTATAGAATGTAACATTCAGTATTACAGAATGTAAGTGCAGTGTTAGAATGTAAATGCAGTTTAATGCAGTGTAGAATAGACATGTAAATGCAGTTTTGTAAATGCGGTTTTAGATGTAAATGCAGTTTTGTAAATGCAGTTATAGCATTTGAAATGCCAGTTTGAAGTGCAATTTTAGAATGACTGGAATGCAGTTTTTTTTAAATTGATTTAGTTATTAGAATGTGTAAATCAGTTTGTAAATGCAGTTTTAGAAGGTAAAGTGCCCAGTGTAAAATGCAGTTTAAGAATGTAAGTGGCAGTTTGTAAATGAGTTTTAGAATGCAAATGCAGTTTTTTGTAAATGCCGTTTTTGCTTAGAAAGTAAATGCGAGTTGGTAAAATGCATTTAAGAATGGAAGTGCAGTTTTAGAATAAAATGCAGTTTTAGAATGTATAAGTGCAGTTTTAGAAATTAATGCAGTGTTTAGTGTAAAAGCACTTTTTGGGCTAGAGGTACAATTTCAGAATGAAAATGCAGTATAAGTATGTAATGGAGTTTCATAATGTAAATGCAGGTTTGTAAATGCTAGTTTTGAGAATGTAATGCTCCAGTTTCTAGAATATAAATGTCAGTTGTAAATGTCAGTTAGATTTTAAAATGCAGTTTTAGAAGTAAATGCCGTTTGTAAAATGCAGTTTAGAAATTAAGCAGTTTTGTCAAAGGCGAGTTCTAGAGAATGTCACTGCAGTTTTGTAATTGCATTTTAGAGGTAAATGCCAGTGTTTTTAAAATGTAGTTTTAGAAATTAAATAGACAGTTGGTAAATGCATAAGTTTTAGAATGTAAAGGCAGTTGTAAAATGCCAGTTTAAGAATGTAAGTTGCAGTTGGTAAATGCAGTTTAGAAAGGGTAGGGGTTAAATGCAGTTTAGAAGGTAAATGCAGTTTTAGAAGTAAAATGCAGGTGTGTAGATGCAGTTTTAGATTGTAAAGCAGTTTTGTACAATGCGGTTTTAGAATGTAATCAATGCAGGCTTTTGGTAAATGCAGTTAGAATGTCAATATCAGTTTGTAAATGGTCATTTTCAAGAGTTAAGGCAGTTTGTAAATGCAGTGTTTAGAATGTAAATGCGTTTAGTTTTAGAAGGTAAATGCATTTTAAGACTGTCATGCGAGTTTTAGAAGTAACTTGCAGTGTTGTAAAGATCAATTTGTACAATTAAATGCAGTATTTAGAATGTAAAATGCAGACCATTAAGATGTAAATGCAGGTTTTAAAATGTAATGCAGTCTAGAAATTAAATGCGTTTTGTTAATGCAGGTTTTTTCGATATGTAAATGCAGTTTCAGAAGGTGTTAAAGTGCAAGTCTTATAATGTCAATGCAGTTTCAGTTTAGAATGTCAATGCAATTTTAGAATGTAATGCATGTTTAGAAGTAAAAATGCGATATGAATTGAAATGGCAGTTTTAGAATATAAAGGCCAGTTGTATAATGCAGTTTTAGATGTAAATACCAGCTTTGTATTATGCAGTTTTAGAATTTAAGCAGTTTTGTAAATGCAGTGGATAATATAGAATGGGCAGTTTTGTAAAGCAGTCTTAGAATGTGTAAATGCAGTTTGTAAACTGTCGTTTAGACCTGTAAATGCAGTCATAGAATGTAATGCAGTTTTACAATGTAACATTCAGTTTTTGTTACTGCATTTTTAGAATGTGAATGCAGTTTCTTGATATAAATTTGCAGTTTTAGTTTTAGAAGTAAATGCAGTGAGAATGTATATAAATTGCAGTTAAGAATGTAAATTAGTTTTAGAGCAGTTTAGTTTGGTAATGTAAATGCAGTTGGTAAATGCAGTGTTAGAAATGAAATGCAGTTTTGTAAATGCCCCCCCAAGGTGTTTAGTTTTAGAATGTTAATGCAATTTAGAATGTTAAGTAGTTTTGTAAATGCCGTTTAGAATGTAAATGCAGTTTAGAATGTGTATGCAGTTTTAGAATTTAAATGCAGTTGTGCGTTTTAAAATGTAAATGTAGTATAAGAATGTAAATTGGGAGTTCTAGAATGAAATGCACTTTTTAACTATAAGTGCAGTTGTGGAATATAAAGTGCAGTCTTAGAATGGAAATGTAAAACCAACGTAAGTGCAGTTTTAGAATGAAATGCAGTTTTGTTAAATTGCAGTTGTTAGAATGTAAATGCGTTTTGTAAATGCGGTGAGGAATGTAAATCAGTTTGATAATAAATGCAGTATTTTAGAATTGTAAATGCATTTTTTGAATTCAGTGCGAAGTAATTGCAGTTCTAGCAATTAAATCCATGTTTGTAAATGCGTAGTTGAAGATTGGTAAATGCAGGTTAGAATGTAAATGCAGTTTAGAAGGTAAGATTGCTGTTTTAGAATGGTAAATGCAGCGGTAAATGCAGTTTTAGAATGTAAATGCAAGTATAAGAATGTAAATACAGTTGTAGATGTAAATGCAGTTTAGCATGTAAATGCACTTTCGGACTATAAGACACGGTTTTCAGAATGTAAATGCAGTATGTATGTAAATGGAGTTTAGAAGTAAATGCAATGTTGTTCAATGCGTTTTAGTAAGTAATGTAGTTTAGAATATAATGCAGTTGGTAAATTGCAGATTAGATTGTAAATGCGAAGTTTTAGAATGTAATGCAGTTGTAGAATATAAGTGCAGTTTTGTAAAAGGTGCAGTTGTAGTAATGTAAATGCAGTTTTGTTAAATGCAGCTTTTAGAATGTAAATGCAAGATTTTGTAAATGCAGTTTTAGAATGAAGCCGTTTGGTAAATGCAGTTTTATGAATGTAAAAACAGTTTGTGAAATGAAGTTAAGAATGTTAAATGCAGTCATAGAATGTAATGCAGTTTAGATGTCAATGCAGTTTTAGAATGTAAATGCAGTTTAGGTTTGTATATGCAGTTTTATGATGTAAGCAGCTTTTTATATGCAGTTTTAGATTGTAAATGCAGTAGTTTTAGAATAAATGCAGTGTTAGAATGTTAATGCATTTTAGAATGTAAAGGCAGTTTAAGAGTAGTTTTAGATAGGAATGTAAATGAAGATTACGGATGTTTAAAGAAAAGCAGTTTAGAATGAAATGCAGTTTTGAAATTCAGTTTAGAATGTAAATGCAGTTTTGTAAATGCAGTTTTAGGTAAGTAAAGCAGTAGTTTTTATATGCAGTTTTAGATTGTAAATGCAGTTTTAGGAATGTAAATGCAGTTTTAGAAGTTAATGCGAATTTAGAATGTAAATGCAGTTTTAGAATGAAATGCAGAATGCAGTAAATGCAGTTTAGATGTAAATGCAGTTTGTAAATGCAGTTGAGAATATAAATACAGTGTTAGAAAGCCAGTTTTAGAAATGTAAAATGCAGTTGTAAATCGCAGTTTAGAATGAAAAATGTAGTTAGTTTGAGTTTAAGATGTAAAGCCCGTTTTAGAATGTAAAAAGCGAGCATTTAGAATTGTTAATTGCAGTTTTGTAAAGTAGATTTCAAATTGAGAACTATAAAATATTTTGAAAAAGAATACTTTTTAAAATTTGAAACACTTTTTAAAATGTTGAAAGTAGTTTAGAATGTAAATGGAGTTTCTAGAATAAAATGCACTTTTGAGCTATAACTGCAGTTTTGGAATAAAAGTGCAGGTTTTAGAAGTAAATGCAGATGAGTAATATTAAGTGCAGTTTTAGAAATGTAAATGCAGTTAGAAGGTTAATGCAGTTTGAAAATGCAGTTCTAGGATGTAAATGCACTTTGGGACTATAAGCACGGTTCAGAATGTAAATGCAGTGTAAGATGTAAATGAGTTTTAGAATGTAAATGCAGTTTTGTATATGCAGTTTTAGGATGTAATGCAGTTCTAGAATATAAACGCAAGATGTTAAATGCAGATTTAGATTGTAAATGCAGTTTTAGAGCGGTTAAATGCAGTTGTGAGAATATAGTGGCAGTTTGTAAATGCAGTTGTTAGATTGTTAGAATTGTAAATGCAGTTTTGTAAATGCAGTTTTAGAATGTACATGCAGTTTGTGTAAAATGCAGTTTGTATAATTGTAAATACAGTTTTGTAAATGCAGTGATTTGAAGTGTAACCGAGTATGATAAATGCAGTTAAGAATGGTAAATGCCGTATAAGCAGTAAATGCAGTTTAGAAGCAATGCAGTTTTAGAATGTGGTGTAAATGCAGTTTTGTAAATGGCGTTTTAGAATGTAAATGCAGTTTAGAATGTAAATGTGGCCAGTGTTTAGAAAGTAAATGCTGATAAGAGATGTAATGGCAGAGTTTTAGATGTAAAGGCAATTTTGTTAAAATGCAGTTTTAGCATGTAAATGCCGTTTTGTAGTTGGTAAATGCAGTTTAAAGGAATGCAATGTGCAGTTGTAAATGCCAGTTTTATGAATGCAAAAATGCAGTTTTTTTAGAAGGTAAATGCGAGTTTTAGAATGTACATGCCAGCTGTTTTGTAAATGCCGTTTAGAATGTAATGCAGTATAAGAATGTAAATACAGTTTTAGAAGTAAATGTGGTATAAGAATTGTAATACAATCTTAGACTGTAAATGGGCAGTTTTGTAAATGCAGGGTCTTAGAATGTAAATGCATGTTTGGGAGTTTGTAAATAACAATTTTCGAGTGTAAATGTAGTTCTAGAAGTAAAATGCAGGGTTTAGAAATAAAGCAGTTTGAAATGCAGTTTTAGGAAGTGTAAATGCAGTATAAGAATGTAAATGCAGTTTTAGAATGTAAATGCAGAGTAAGAATTGTAAGTGCGAGTTTTAAGAATCGTAAATACAGTTTAGAATGTTAATGCCGTTTTGTAATGCAGTTTAGAATGTAAATTGCACTTTTGGACTATAAGCACGGTTTCAGAATATAAATGCCAGTTTAAGATGTAAATGGGTTTAGAATGTAAATGCAGTTATTGTAAAATCCGTTTTAGAATGTAATGCAGTTTAGACATAAATGCATTTTGTAAAGCAGTGAGATGTAATGCAGTTAGAAGGTAAATTGCAAGTTTGTAGAATATAAGTGCAGTTTTAATGCAGTTGTAGAATTGTTAAATTGCAGTTGTTGTAATGCAGCGTAGTTTTAGAAGTAAATGCAGGGTTTTGTAAATGCAGTTTGTAGATGTAAATACAGTTTTGTAAATGCAGTTTTAAAATGTAAACAGTGGTAAGCAGTTTAAGAATAAGCAGTATAAGAATGTAAATGCAGTTTAGAATTGTCCAATGCAGTTGTCGAATGTAAATGCAGAGTCTGTAAATCAGTTGAGAATGCTAAAGTGACAGATTGTAGAATGTACATGCAGTAGTTTTAGAAGTAAATGCAGATTACGGAAGTATGGGTGGTATAGGAAGGTAAGGATGCAATTTTGTAAATGCAGAGTTTAGCATGTAAATGCCGTTTGTATAAAGCCGTTAGCATGCAGGACGGCGGTTTGTAATGGCAGTTTTAGAATGTAAATGCAGTTTTAGAAGTAAATGCAGTTTTCGAATGTATGTAAATGCAGCTTGTAAATGCATGTTTTAGAATGTAAATGCAGTATAGAATGTTTGTTAATACAGGTTTTAGAATGTAACAAGTATAAAGAAGTAAATACATCTTAGAATCCTAAAGGCAGTTTGTAAATGCAGTTCTAGAATGTAAATGCAGTTTGTACATTAACATTTTGGAGGTAAATGTAGTTTAGAAGTAAGGCAGTTTTAGTTTTAGAATATAAATGCAGTTTGTAAAATGCAGGTTTGGAATGTAAAGCCAAGTATATAAGTATAAGGAAGGTAAATGCAGTTGAGAATGCAAATGCAGTATAGTGAATGTAAATAGAGTCTTCTTAGAATGTAAAGGCAGTTTGTATTGTAAAATTGCAGTTTGGAGGAATGACATGCAGTTTTGTTAAATGACAGTGTTAGACTGTACATGCAGTTTTTAATATGCAGTTTAAGGAATGTAAATGCATTTGGTAGAAAGCAGTTCTAGAATGTAAATGCACGTTGGAAATGCAAGTTGTCGAATGTAAATGCAGTTTCAGAAGGTAAATGCAGTCTTATAATGTCAATGCAGTTTTGAGTTTTAGAATGTAAATGCAGTTTTGTAAATGCAGTTTAAAATGTAAATGCAATTTTAGAATGTAAATGCAGTTTTAGATGTAAGCAGATATGAACGTAAAGCAGTTTTGTAACGCAGGTTTTAGAAGTAAGATTACACCTTTGGAAAATGCAGTTTTAGAATGTAAATGCAGTTTTGTAAAGACCGTGATAATATAAATGCGAGTTGGTAAATGCAGTCTTAGAACGGTAAAGCATTCGGTAAATGTAGTTGTAGAAGGTAAATGAAGTATAAGAATGTAAATGCGATTTTGTACAATGTAAATTCAGTTTTGTAAATGCAGTTTAGGAATGTGAATGCAGTTTTGAATTAAATGCAGTTTAGAATGTAAATACAGTTTTAAGAATGTATATAATGCCCAGTGGTAAGATGTAAATTCAGTTTAGATGCCAGTTTTAGAATTGTAAATTGCACTTGGGTAAATGCAGGTTAGAATGTAAATGCAGTTTTGTAATGCAGGAGTTTAGGATGTTATGCAATTTTAGAATGTTAATGCAGGTTTTGTAAATGCCGGTTTCGTTTCGTTTGTTTAGAATTATGTAAATGCAGTTTAAGAATGTAAATGCAGTTTTAGAATTAAATGCAGGTTTAAAATGTAAATCGTTTAAGAATGTAATGGAGTTCTGAATAAATTGCACTTTTCAAACTATAAGTGCAGTTTGGAATATAAAGTCAGTTTAGAATGAATGTAGATTAAGAAGGAGTGCAGTTTTAGAATGAAATGAAGTTTTGTGTAAATGCATTAGAATGTAATGCAGTTTTGTAAATGCGGTTTAGACTGTAATGCGCAGTTTAGTAAATGCAGTGTTAGGAATTAAATGCAGTTTTGTAAATGCGATGTAGTTTAGAATGTAATGCAGTTCTAGAATATAAATGCAGTTTTGTAAATGCAGTTTTAGAATGTAATGCAGTTCTAGAATATAAAAACAGTTTGTAAATGCAGTTTTAGATTGTAAATGCAGTTTTAGAATGTAATGCAGTTTTGTAAATGTAGTTTTAAGAATGTAAATGCATTTTTGTAAATGCAGTTTTAGAATATAAATGCAGTTTTGTAAATGCAGTTTTAGAATGTAATGCAGTTTTAGATTGTAAATGCAGTTCTAGAATATAAATGCAGTTTTGTAAATGCAGTTTTAGAATGTAATGCAGTTCTAGAATATAAATGCGGTTTTGTAAATACAATTTACATTCTAAAACTGCATTTACATTCTAAAATTGCATTTACATTCTAAAACTGCATTGACATTATAAAACTGCACTTACATTCTTAATTTGCATTTACATTCTAAAACTGCACTTTATATTCCAAAACTGCACTTATAGTCCAAAAGTGCATTTTTCTAGAACTCCATTTACATTCTAAAACTGTATTTACATTTTAGAACTGCTTTTAAATTCTAAAACTGAATTTCCATTCTTAAACTGCATTTACATTCTAAAATGGCATTTACATTCTCAAACTGCATTTACATTCTAAAACTGCATTTGCAAACTGCATTTATATTCTAGAAATACATTACATTCTAAAACTGCATTACAAAACTGCATTTACATTCTAAACCTGCATTTACATACTTAAACTGCATTTACATTCTAAGACTGCATTTACAAAACTGCATTAATATTATAAAACTGCATTTTCAAAACTGCATTTACATCTAAAACTGCATTTACAAACTGCACTTACATTCTAAAACTGCATTTACAAAACTACATTTACATTCTAAAACTGCTTTACAAAACTGCATGTACATTCTAAAACTGCATTTACAAAACTGAATTTACATTCTAAAAACTGCATTTACAAAACTGCATTTACATTCTAAGACTACATTTACATTCTTATACTGCATTTACATTCTAAAACTGCATTTACAAATCTGCATTTTCATTCTAAAAATTGTATTTACAAAACCGCATTTTTATTCTAAAACTGCATTTACAAAACTGCATTTACATTCTAAGACTGCATTTACATTCTAAGACTGCATTTATATTCTTATACTGCATTTACATTTTAAAACTGCATTTCCAGAACTGCATATACATTCTAA
>JAMKCH010049083.1:0-10645 GCA_023653785.1 Ophioderma brevispina | reverse complement strand
CATCCCGGATACTTAAATGAAGCCCTCGATCAGCTTCTGTGACTGCCTAGATTCGAATTACAATTATTTTGGGACAAATGACTCTCGGGTTTGATTACTTTCTGCATGATGCCGGTTTTCTTGAAGTCATTCAAGTGCATACTGTCGGAGTATCCTAGTTAAGGGAACAGTGCAAATTCTATTTCCATGCCTATGATGTAAGAACATTTTTTCTTGGTTCAAGATTGTTGTGCCTTATTAATAAGATTTTTTTATTAATTTAATATTATGGAATTACAACTTCCCAAATGTGCATAGGCAAATAGTACCTCACTGAACCCCAAAAAATCTTAATTTTTAGTCAAGAAAAGTAGAAAAAATACTAAGTACATAAAGTAGGGGACCCAAGTTGCATGGTTCTATTATGCAAAATTACTGAACCAAATCAATTTGATAAAAACAATTTTGATGTTTTTTGTTTTTTTTTTGGACACTGTAATTTATTATTAGGCTATGGTTATCTTACCAGGTTCTGGCCATTTTTGTTTTAGTCACATATAAGGATTGGATTATCTTACTTTATTTAAGTCCGAAAACATAAAAACCCTTTAGATTTTGGTTTAAAAAGACACTATGGTTTTTAGCTGGCACATTAGGTGGACTATATAGTACATTTCCTTCCATAGAAAAACAATTTATCATTTTAAGAAAGTGGAATATTCCTAAAATCATACACAGAAGTAACCTACTTTTATGATTGAAAAGATACAATGGAGAGAGACATCACTCAAAAAGGTTACAGACTATAAATACACATACACTTATGGCACTTTCAAATACTTCACACTTAGACAAATTTTAATCAATATGATGGGGGGAGGAAAATGGAAATGCACAGTAAGTAATCTAAATAAAATGGGGGGAGGGGGGAAAGAAAAAACTGCCTTTCGAATGCCAAGTTTACATGTTTTGTGTAGGTTCTGTGACTATCGACAAATGTGACAATCTGTTTACAAGTTTTTCATAAGCCAATAGTGACTGGTCTCTCGGGTTGGCCCAGAGGGGGTATTGAGTCAATCCCACAATGCACCAGTTTTGGGGAAATTTCACAACAATAGGGGGTCATTGTGATCCCAAAAAAAATCCTTATTCTTACCACATAAAACAACCAAAACAGGACTTGTACGCTCATTAGCCCACAAAGCGTTAGAACTTAGGGAATTTTTAGCATGATCCTTAACTTAATTGTGGTTCTTAAACTTTGGACACTTTTTATCCCTAAGTACTGACATGGTTTAGTACAGTACAGTATAGGCAACATGCTTGCATCATGGGATTGATTCAAAACACCCTCTGGGGTGGCCTTGATGATACTTAACATTAATGAATTTGAGCATTCCTCCATGTGGAACCAGTTGAAAAACTGGGTTCTAAATTTTTTGGGGGGTCTCAACGTTTGATTTGGGTAGGGACGTGGATGGGTGCCTCTGAGAGTCTGTATATATACCAATTTGGCCAAAAAAGGAACCCATAGCTATACCAGAGATGCAAATTTGGGGCCAAATTTAACCCAAATTTGCTGTTTTTCCTCTAAGCAAATTTTGGCTTCAGATTAAGGAAATTGGAGTAATGTCCCAACAATTTTTAGTAAATTTTGGCTTCCGATTGAGAAATTTTGACTTGAATTTTCCAACCAATTTAAGAAAATATCAAAATTGGCATGAAAAATGGGATCATTGATATACCAGAAGGCTGAAAATGGGACCGATGTTTGTGGCAAGTCCCTGTTTGGTCATTTGTGTTGAGTACCCGCCTTCTATTAGCGTCTGCCAACTTGACGTCACATGTCACATCGTCTATAATGTCTAAATTAAGGCCAACTGAATTAAAGGTGCAACAAGAGATTTTGAGGCACCCAAATATTGTGTCATAATAGTAATTTCAAATAGATTAGACACTAAATAGATTTCTTACTTGGTATTATGCTACAGAAATGTCTTAAAAGAGAGAAAAAAGGTGATTTTGAATGGCTTATATTTCAATGTAAAACATAGGTTGAATTTTGCTCCTATACAAAATTAGAAATTTCACAATTTTGTACCAAAGAAACATTTCTCATCTAATCCTTTCAGATGGGGATATTTTTGATGGGGATATTTTTGATGGAATTTTTTTTTTTTTTTTTTTTCCTGATATGTGAAATCTCTCGTTGCACCTTTAAGGCCAACTGAATACTGAATGGGGGGGGGGGTAGTTGTGAAGTACATTAATCTTCAAAGAATCTGCATGTATCCATGCACATAATTACAATAACTGATTGCAAAGTATAATTCATTTCAAAGGAATAAAAAGTAAACAAACATGACTTTGAGTTATGAACAGATTTTTCAAGTACAAAATATTCCTTTTTCCCCATTTGTGTTTCCTTGTTATTTTCAGTTAAGATTGGTTTAACTCAGCTGCCAAACAAGGCAGGCATATTGGTGACGATAGAACCTGAGAAAAAGTTTGGAGGTTAGTTTCTCGCTCCTTTTCTCCATCTCCTTCCATCACTGTCTTTCTTTATACTCTGTAGGGCACCTTAAAGGCCAACACATACCTTTTATCCACCCTAGATCGCTATACCAGCCATTTACAAGACAATCTTTGCAGAGTGCCCCCACAAGGCAAAGGCCATTTTGAATCTCTCAGGACACTTAAAAGACCCTAACAGTATAACAGTATCGCATACTTGAATGCTATTCATCGAAGACACCATAGAGCACATTCTCACTAATCTTTTTGTTTGATTTCAAACATGCCAACAGGCAAAATATGGAAATTCTGAAATCCTTTCCTCACCTCCTAACAGACAAGATTACTGTAAAGGGAGAATTATTTTTCGCGAAATTAAAAACTCGCGAAAAATGTTAATTTTGTGTGTAGTACTATGTAGGATAGCCTGAAAAGAGTGAATTTTAAAAGCAAAAATTTAAAAATTACGAACGCGAAAAATTTAACACTTCGCGCAAATTATCACTTTTACAGTATCACAAAGTCTTCTTTTCTGTAATATACCCAGCTGAATAAGATAGGATACTTGTCTTATATGTCTCAGATGCTCTCCCTAATCCCCTTGACCTACTTAATGTACGTGTCGATGTATCTAAACGCTAGCGAAACATCCATTCCATTAAACATGGATAATGTTCAGTGTCTTGACTTCTCCTTTGATCGATGCACACCTAATATGGCTCCAGGGGCTGCAGATGTATAGATTGTGCAATTAAATTCAAGAATTCCATTTTGAATGGCTTCACCTTTATGCAACTTAATTCTTTGTTGATCTCCCTCCGTTTTTATTCAGAATGCCAAGAATTCATCATTTCTTTCACACATTCATCATTTGAACACTTACACACTGGAGTCTCTCTAATGTTTCCCTAATTATCAAAAAATTTCACATAATCTGCCCTTTGATGAATGTTCACTTTTAAGTACTCATTCTGAAAATGCCAATTTTGGAGTCGCACTGACATTTGTATAGTTTAGGGACAGAAATTAGGCAACCAACTGCGTGTATAGTAGGGTCTATTAATCAGTAAGGCAAGAACCGTGATTAGTTTGAATGTGATTGGGCGGGGATGTTTTGAACAATATGGTTTTAAAAATGCTCTTTAATCGGGGTTTCAGACATGAGAAGCCACTTTTCACAAAAGCCGAAAAATATCGTGGTCCCGAGGACCGCATGTGTCACCTTCCATCACGGTTTGTGAATGAGAGGCCTTATATGACCTTTGACCCCTTTGGACATTTGACTCTTTGACCTCAAAAACACATTTCAGTCCCAAGACATTCCGGGGGTACCAAATTATTTCAACGGGGATGCGAGGCCCAGACCTTGAAACCCTATATACCCATAGGTGTTATTTCACAGCACATACGATCCGTCTAGGGTTTTGCTTAAACACTTTTCAAATTTTGTATTCCATAGATCATGTTGTGAGGCTATCAACACGATCAAGTGCCATTCACAGGGCTTTTCTTTGTAGACACTTAATAAATGCTTGTTTGTATTAGATAAAAAATTTATATTTTGCAAAATTTTATACTCTAGCTTATATGACCCCGCTGCAAGCATTGAAATGTTTTGGCTCTCCTTTTAATTGAATGGAATGAATGCCTGTCCTAAATCCAAATGCCTTTTGAACTGATAACAGTCAATGTATTAATTGTTATGGATTGGACGTTTCTGTACAAATAATTAACAATAAGCCACTGGGAATGATTTGAGCAAAATATCTTTTGCAGATGTGGCAAGACAAATACAAAGGTTTCTATTCATAGCAAAAACTTGCATATGATGGGTTGAGCGGTGGGGTCAAGGCTGCGCATCAGACAGTGCCCCTTTAAAGGTCCATGCCGATCGCAAATGATCCAATCGAGATAAAAACCTTGAGATAATTCATCGGATTCATTCCCCTTTAAATTCTAACTAGTTGCACATAATACCGATTCAACTCGCATAACTCCCGCCAATCTCACCAACCCTACTTACTCAAGATTCATCCCCGGTGACTTGTCCATTACACTTCCGTAGTTAGAAACCACTTCTGACGCCTAATTGCAAGTCAAACGAGAGCATCAATGATGCATCAGACCACGTGTATGGTGGAACTGGAATGATTCTTGGAGACCATGCATGAGACACCTAAGACAAGTTTTTTATGGTTGGCAGAACATTTTTTTGACAAATAAGATTCAGATGGCCTAAAAAAATAATATGCTTTGGCAAAAATAAGAAAATGTATTACAAAGTATTTGAGGTCACCATGAACCCGGCGTGCCTCTTCTTCAAATGGTGCAAAAAATACATTGCCGTCATTTTTTTTTTTTTGGAAAATTAACATATGCCTCTTTAATCAATTATAATCTATAACAACATTTCAGAATCATATAATTCCCCTTTAATTGGGAATGCCCTTTTAACTGGTCAATTGAGGAATGGCCAGTAGGGTAAATGGAGGAATAGCCTTTTAATATTTAGTAAATTGAGGAATGTCCCTTTTATTGGTAACTGAAGGAATGGCACTTTAAAGTTAAATAAAATTGCATTGCCCTTTCCAAGGTAATGATGGAAAGGCCCCTTTGGCAAATGGAGAATAGCCTTTACTTGGACCTGAGAAAATTGCCTGAAGGGCCCTTTTTGGTAAATGGAGAATTAAATTGGGTAAATTGATAATGGGAATGGCCCTTTAAAAAGGTAAATATGGCCTTTTAATAGATACAAGCAGTCACCCGGCTTTCGCGAACACCCCACCAAAGAACTCTAAAACACATAACTCATCATGGAACTCTATCCATATCTCACCAATAAAGAATATCTAAAAACAACTCATCATTGGTGAACTCCATCGATAACTCACCACAACAAACCCTCAAAACATAACTCATCAATGAATGCCACAACTCACCAAAAAACCTAAACATTCTAAACAGGTTGATGAACTCCATCCATAACTCACCCAAATGATGGAACAACATACACTCATCAATGAACTCCATTAATACCTCACTAAAAAATAACTCTACTAAAACTCATTGATGGGCTCCATTTAAACTCACAAACACCATCAAAACTAGAATTTCGCCGTTCTCGGATTTCGCGCTCGCTATATTCAAAGAATAGTAAGCTGTGGGCCGCCCCCATGACCTTTGACCCTGGCATGTGACCTTTGATCTCATCAACATATGAGGGATCGCATGGTTTGCCACCCTATGACTTAAGCTTGGTTCCAATTGAACTTCAAATGTTTTACAATTATAGATCAATCAATTTACATATTTTGAGCCCATTTTTCAACTTGACTCACATGACAATTTTTGGACACACACAAATCCATACAAACACACACACATACATACCCAGCTACACACACAGATTGCTAAGTGGTCCTGCCAGCTATAGCTGGCGGCCCACAAAAAACTCTAAACCATGACTATCGATGAACTCCATAACTACCAAAATAACTCTAAGAACATAACTTACTTATCAATGAACTCCATTATACCTCACTAACAAATAACGCTTTTAAAAACTCAAGTGACGGCTCCATTGTAATGCACCCCACACATCAAAAACACTCTAAAACATAACTCATCGATGAAAACTCCATAACTCAAACAAATAACTAACTAGAATTCGCGGTTCTCGGCTTTTCGCGCTCGCGATATTCAAAGAATATAAGCTGTGGGCCCCCCCATGACCTTTGACCCTGACTGACCTTTGATCTCATCAACATATGAGGATTGCATGGTGCACATATGACAAATGTTTGGTTCCAATTGAACTTCAAGTTTTCAAGTTATATCAATTTTACCATTTTAAGCCCATTTTACACCTTGAACTCACATGACCTTTGACCTTTCAAATGACCTTTGACCTCATCAACATATGAGGGATCCAGGGTGCACCTATGACAGAGTTTGGTTCCAAGTGAAAGTTAAAACTTTTCAATTGAGGTCAATTTAAAAAAAAACAAACTTAACAAATTGTGACACACACAATTACACAACATAAATACCACACGAAAAACGGATTGTCTAAGTGTCCTGCCAGCTATAGCTGGCGGCCCACAAAAAGTCCCCCCCCCAAAATTTAAAAAAAAACTCCATTCCTAACTCACCAAAATAACTTAAGAACATAAACTCATCAATGAACTCAATCCATAACTCGCCCAAAACAAGCCAAAAACACCCTAAACACAAATCATCAATGAAAACATCACTTTTTGAAAAGTGCATAACTGCCCCTTTAATTTTCAATTGAGGTGTTTTTCCTAATGATGCAAAAGCACATTCCCATTAAAAAAATCAATTTTTTTTCAAAAAATATTACTTCACAAACAAAAAAATTCTAAAAACAAAAACTCATTGATGAACTTCATCCATATTTCACCCCAAACATAAACAAAAAACTCTAAAACAACTCATCGAACTCCATAATTAACCGCGTATTGGCCCGGTAATTGTAAGCTTAACCCTTGAGGGCGCTCTTCATCAAATGAGGCGAATATCCATTCCAGTAAAAAATCATTTTTTTTTGACATATGGGGCGGATATTTGGAATGAAGTTCTGGGAATTACCTTTAATGCGCTTTTAATTCAATTTCTAAACTTAACCCTCGAGGGTGCCCTCCCGGGGTGGGGGGACATGACACTCACTTATTTTTCCAGTAGGGATTTCGGCCCCGATTCCGAACTTGGGGGCTTGGGAACGATTTTGTCTCCGAAATTAGGGGCTTGGTAACTGAAATTTTGAGGAATTTGCAGGCTTTGGAGCTGAATTTGGCTAAAATTTGGCTTCTAGGCAAATTTCTGAAGGGGCCTTAAGACTGAATTATGCCTTCAACTGGGGGTCTTCGGAACGGCTGGAGAGACGCGAAAAGGGGTCCTTAAGGGCCGCACATCCCCGTACCTCTTTCCCATGTCATTGCCCCCCGGGGTGCCCTTCCTCAAATGATGAAAAAATACATCACAGACTACACCGTGGGTAAATACTTTCCACTCCGCTGCACACACACATGTACAGATGTACAAACCAATTTCTTCATGGGAGTACCTTGAAGTAGCTGTTCAATAGCCCTGGGTACCCACCTGCCATGGGTACCATATCCCGCCGCAAAAGTGGGGGTAATCATCCACCTCCTACACACCGTAGCCTAACCACTAGTCACCCCATTGGAGTACCTGCATGTGTACTCCCATGCCCATGAGGTTTGGAGCTCTGTAATGATTATTGTATAATTTTATCCATTACTTAACTTTTGGTCACATATGTTATATGTTTTTACACCAAAGTCATATATAGGGGTTTTTGGTGATCTCAACTCAAATATAGATGTTACTAAGCTTGAACAATGATCAGAAAGTCGTCAACAACATCAAGTGTTTTGGCGCCCTCTATGGTCCAAACTGCTGCCTACTAGGTCGCTGGTATGGGAGTCCTGTGAAGGTACTCCAGTGGAGTAGCTGCAGAGGTACTCCACTTACTGGTGGCTTACCTGGGCACCTATCAGTCACCTTTAAGGCAATTGTAGAGTACACTATAGGATATGGTTACTGCTAAGTAACATAGCTTTCTTATTCCACCCAGTGACTTGTGTTACTTCACAAGTACTTAGTTGTGAGGGGTACTGCATCAATAATGTATCAAGGGGGTGCCCTTCGAGTAGAGCTAAGATTACACATGTAGTAGGCCTAACCTCTGTTACATCGGAGTAGGAAAATCTTGCTGTGTACATACAAATTGATTTTTCTTGGTCTTGCTTTGAGGAATTGTGAATACGTTAATACTTGTTCAATAATGTTAATTACTTATTTTTGAATTTGTTTTTATAACACCACATGTAGACACACACCTACAAACTACCAGCCAGAGAGACGGGCACAGACAGGCATCAGCATATACCACATACACAGACCACACGCATGCACGCACGCATGCAAGCACACACACACACACACACACACACACACCACAACACACACAACCCAAAGTTTTAGGGGATCAGGGAAATTCCAGACAGTTATTTTAAATTGCATAAGAAATGATTTTTACTGGTGTACATCAGGCCGTGGCGTAGCCAGCTTTTTTTTCAGGTGGGCAAAGGGGGGGCACACATATTTTGAGGGGGCAGCATATATAAAATTGTTAGTATACTTATATGTCCTTGTAACATCACTAATTTTTCAGGGGGGCAAATTCCCCACATGGGGGGCAGCTAGCCCCCCTTCCCCCCTCTGCTACGCCACTGGGTAGAGGATAGTACAATACGACTTCTGACTGACCCAATTGTTAATACTGTTAATACATTGTTCAATAATTTGAAAGGGGTCATTTCATGATCCACAGCCTCTTCCCCCCGACTTACCTAAAATGTTGAGATTTGAACCATTAGCTTAGTAATCCATGTGTGCCCAATCTTACCTGCAAATTCGGTCCCATCTGTAAGAAAATTCACATGTTGTATTTTCTGTCTCATAAATGTACAGAAGTTACAGCACAGTACAGCCTATGGGACTGATGGGCAACGACAATTGCTAATAAACACCAAAACTGCAGATCGGGATCAGCTCAAATTTTGAGAATAAGTTTTTCCTCACGGATAGCTAGTGATCATTGAATAAACCGAAGGTGGCTGAAATCACGAAATGCACCTTTAATACTTATTTTTGACATTTGTTTACAACCCACATAGCATGTAGACACCACCTACAAACTTACACCTAGGACGGGCACCTACAGGCATACAGACATATACACACATACACAGACACACACACATGCACTCACTTCACGCACCACACACACCCTAACACACACGCAAACACCCACCACACACAAAAGGTTAGTGGATACAGGAAATTCCAGACCGTTATTATTAATTGAGAAAGAAATGATTTTCTGGGTAGAGAATTATACTATCTTACTGACCAGAATAATTTTGATTAATTGAGCAATCAATTGTGCCAAATACGATTCCAAAGGTGCATGCACTGGGCTTTTCATGGACAAAACACAAATTTACATTGAGGAAATAAAAAAGCCCTAACATGAGGCGTATAGTGAGGACTTTACACCAGCATCAACAAATACCACAACTTTCATCATACTTGCACTTCCATAGACCACAAAATTGATGGTGGTATATTGTGGGTATATGCGTAGTAGTTAGTTAAATCATAAACTATACCAAATTGGGAGTAACTCATTCATATACCACAATATACATTTTTCAAAATACTCATGTGCAGAAATGTTACATTATTATAGTCCATTGTAAAACATGTACTAGAGCTACTAGCATCATCTGACCCGAAAGGTTGTTGAGCTGGAAATACAAAACAGACATGGAATGTGTCCATGCAAGGTAAGTGACCCTAATTATGTAAACAAAACAATTAACAAGACATGATTGGACACAACTAAGGTATTCAAGAATCAAGGCTACAAGTGACCATGTTGGAACAAGTGGGAGGCTTGCCGGAGGCTTACTGTGATGAAATTTTGCTAGTCCCAACTAACTTTCATGGCCATTTACAATGCAACATCCAAAAGGAGCTGTATGACCACGTCACGAACCAATGCAAACCAATTTGTTTGTTTAGACCCTAAATTTGGCTTTCACAACCTTAATGTCACCAAACGAAAACGTTGCATTATTTTCCACGTCATCACACACATGCGAAATTTCAAGACAATACGATATAAGATAAACACGCGTTAACGAACCATTGGCTTTCAAAAAACCCAGTACTATAGACCACCGAAAGTTTCGTGGGTCCTAAAAAGCTAATTGGGAAGATTATGAATGCTAATTTGAATTACATTAACAACTCATCTCATTTCAGCCCCCAATCTTTGAACAAGGAATTGTGCTGCCTTTCAATTGATCAATATCAAGAAACGGGATCGGGTTCGTTTGTACCGAATATGAGAAATTCATGAAGGTTTGTTGGAGCATATGTTGAATGAGATACTAAGAAGACTGTCTGTGGGCAATAACATATTGTTGAGATTTAAAATCTCAAGCAAATTTGTGTGCAACTTTGGCATTATTACTCAAAAAATTAAATTCCGCTCTGATTGTAAAAAAATCCAAAAGAAGATTTCACAATGAGTATT
>JAMKCH010049082.1:0-39460 GCA_023653785.1 Ophioderma brevispina | reverse complement strand
AAGTCCTTAACCTAACTTCTAAGCTAAATTATTGTAGTGCAAACTGCAACCAAGAAGGGATTCCACAACAACAAAATGCGGTCGCTTCAAATGATGCAACAGCCAAACCCCCACTACTTTCATCATCACCTTATCCCTCACCTTACATTCAAAACTCTTGCACAACTCAGAAAAAAATTGCCATAACTGGTCTTGCTCTCACATCCAACAAGTACATCCACCCCTTTCAGCAGTCAGGCACACACTCCCCCAAAAACTGCCACACTACATTAACAAACAAACCGAACAAAAGACATGCACAAAAGCACAATGGTCAATCAAAGAAATAGCCAGAAAACAAGTGCAACAAAAAGACATAACAAAAAAGGCACAGTGGTCACCAAACGAAATGCAGAAGACAGGTGGACATAGAAGAGTGAGAGAACACAAAAGAACATGACTACTAACATAAAAGAAAAAAATGCCCAAAAAAGCTGCCGCAAAATTCAAACAGACAGCAGCAATCAAATTAACTATAGAGAAGTGACCAGTGGACATTACAAAATAAGTATAACAATTTGAAATCCATTTGTGAACACACACCGTTGTCCCGGGTGCAGTCCTGCACACCGACACAGGGCGTGGGCGGTCCCTGCTAGACAGGAACCACTTGCAGTTCTTGCATTTGGGATTTTTTACTGGTTGGAAGTCCATATTGGTGTTGCGTGATTGGTCCGATCTGTAAATAGAATAAGGAAAATTAACAGAATTAGTATCCGGGAGTAAGAGAGTACAAGGGGTACCCCCCAAAATAAACGGGGACCAAGACCCGACCCCGAAATTAACTCTATCCACGACGGGATTCCCGTGGGCTGCCCTTACAGTTCCCCGACCTATTGAAGGGGGCCCACCTCCTCCCCCGTAAGCCCGACGGGAGAGAGACCCTCGACCGTGTCCCGAACTCGAAACCCAAGTTACAGACTTCTGTGAGGAGGGAGGGGGATAGGGGCGGACTTACTATGTAAAACTCGATAATGGGATGGTATGGGGCGGTAAAGCACCGACCTTCCGCCTCAAGTTAAGGAATCCAGCTACCCATCCTCCCCCCGGGACTGGAGACGCAAGGGAGAGGGGGGGTCAGGGGTGGACTCGCTACGTGAACCCGATCATGGGATGGTATGGGGCGGTAAAGCCCCGACCTCCGCCTAGAGTTATAGGAATCAGCGACCCTTCGACCCCCCCTACCCCGCGGGACCCGACCAATACCAGGGGGAGGGGGCCGGGATAGAGATGGAACGGTCCCCCACCTCCGAAATCAAAAGGAGAAAACCTGGGCCCGCACGGGCCCAGAAAAACCCAGGGACCTGAAAGGAAGTCCTAATTTTGGCCCACTTCCAGTATGAGTGGGGGGTCCAAAACAGTTTGATCCGTCCCACACCATTCCCTAGGCGATGGGGGGAGACTCTCGGTAAAAAATTCCAAAAGAAGTGCATGGTCACCATTTTGGGGTTGACCCCCCCCCCAATCTGACTCCAAACCTGCCCAAAAATCCCTCTACGGGACCCCAGGAAAAAAACCCACAACACTAGGATAGGCCCCCGGGGTGGGGAGCGAGTCCCAGGGGCACAAGGAAAACACCAAAAATGATTTATGGAACCCCCCGGCGCACCATACCTGAAAGTAAAAACATGGAATATCAGCCTGAAAAGATCCGATCAGGATCTTTTTTCCCCATACCCTAAAAATACTATCATATTTGGTTTGGACCAAACGGCGTATCATAAAAACACCGTTTTTTAGACACGACGGCTTACATACAAATACTCAACATGGCGGTATATCCGGCTAGAATTTGTTACACTTTTCCTGGCCCAGCCTGATCAAATTAAAGGTGAGAGAAAGGCTGTAAAAAATCACCCGTTCTTCAGGAAAACGTCCCCGTCATAAAGACGGAGGATAGAAGTGGATTTAGAAGAGGGGACCGCACAAATCGCGGGCTAGGATAGGCGGTATCTTAACTTAGTACAATTCGAATAAGGCGAGATTTAAAAAACTCGAAAATTACATATAACTCGCCGAATAAACAACAAAACTCTTACGGCTCGTTTTGGTAAGGAACTTAGGGCTCAGAATTGACGTTTCTTTCTGGTAAGATGCAGTATTTGCGGCAGAGGGAAAGATTATTCCGTAGCGTCCGCGATAAGCATGAATCCCATTTGGAGCAACAATTTATAAGGACGAATCACTGCGCATGGGCGGTGAGTTGCCCGAAAAAATAGTGGCGCTATCGGCGGAATATTTTCGCGGTTGCGAAATTTTTAATGTGGTATAGAGGTTTTGGTCGGGCCCAATGGAGACATTTGTGCAAAAAAGTAAGGGCGCGGAGGGTAGCTATCGAGAGCGCATTGTATATGTATAGTTCAACCTATTCTATATTTAATTCTATGAGCTAAACCAACAATTGAACCATGTTTTAGAAAAAATGTAGTAACTTTTAATTTTTGCCCCCTGTACAAACAAAATGATTTTCACCAATTAACAGTTTTTACACCATAATTCCAAAAGTTAAAAATATAAGGGCAATTCCGTAATAGGCAACCAAATGAGTCAAATTGTTATATGCTTAAGTTTTAGGTCATAGGAAGGTAAAAGAGTATAGTTTCGGGGAAGAATATGGGGAACTTTACCAAATATTCATGTTTGGCCAGATTTAAGGTTCTCGGACAGAGGTGTCAAAATGCACATTTCTGCAGGGAAAAAATTGATTTTTTTTATTAACCTTGTAATAGGAACTCAAGATATGTATTCGGGCCAATCCAAAATTGTCAACCTTGCGAGGGACGGAATTCATTTTTTCAAATTGTCCTTTTCTTTCCAGTCAGGAATGAAGACACCTGGAAGTTATTACAAAAATAACCAAGCCAAGTTCTCCGCACAAAAACATAAAATAGATGGCACGATTCAAGCGATTGCCATGGCAACACCATTTTATGGTGCAAGGGAACGGAATTTGTACGTCCCTCGCAAAATTTTATTCATCTATCCTACATCGCTTGCTGTGTAATTTTTAACCTTCAAGTATACAGCTGATTATGGCAACAATATACTTCAATAATAAAAGGAAAAAAATATGGTTAAACATAACCAAGTGTGCTATGGCAACTCAATTTTAAAACGCGAGGGACGGAATTGTAGATTCCGTCCCTCGCGCTAAAAAATGCACGCGATAGCAACAGTCCATTGTGGCCATGCCATTTCCCTGCCCAATTAAAAGTGCATTGGCAGTTCATCCTCAACCCAATCAAAAGTGTCCAATCTACAAACATGAAAAGTTGGACCAATGAAAAAAAAAAAAAAAAAAAATGGCTTGGTCACTCCAATTCGGCCCTCGCAAAACGGTATTTTGGATTTGGCCCTATTGAAATTAGTAAGGACTCTTCTTTGAAAGTCATTGCAATGCATTGAATTCCAATACGAATAATATTTCAAAGCTGTAAAAGTTTTTTTCTAATGGCCATGATTTAGTGGGTATCTCCTTAAATGTACGTTCCGCAACAAAAAGATTGTAGTTTTTAGTTTAAAAATAAAATGAGCATGTCAAATTATTAACTCATATCTTCTGTTTACCCTATGTGGGCCATATAAACAGCAGTAAGTAACAAACATCGACCTCACTCTCTTTTGAGACAACACCGTGCGGACGTACAGGTAATGTTAACGTCCGCAACATGTACGTCCGCAAAAAACTAATTTACATAAGACAAAATGCAATCTCATTCAAATGGTACTAAATTTGTAATCAAGGTTAAAAGCAGTGGTCTAAAAAGTAAATATTCACATTTTAAGACCAAAGTAGCATTAGTTAATAACTTAATACTGATAATTTTTGTGCGTAAAATTTTTGCACATTTAATTTTGAGCAGTGTCACGTTACTTACATTTACCCTATTTTTTTTTAAAGAAATTACTTGAAGCTATTTTAAAAACCAAACTATATATTAGTACTCCTAATTTTGAGTCTCATAAGTTCGCGCTAAAAAAGGTGCAAAAGTTATGCAGCACAAATATCTTCACTTGCATCATGGGCTGGAAAAACTTTATGGGTGTATTGTGGCCCATGGAAATGTTTAAAGCAATCCTATCATAGTATATGTTACACATGCGATCCTTAAACATGTTCAAGGGCATGATTTTTTCCTGTCCAATGATGTATAGTATTTAACTACAAATTAAATACACACCCACAAACACCACACATACACTAAAAGTTACAAGATACACACACACACACACAGTTATAGCATGAATCCACACAACCTTAAGAAAAATGGACTGGTCTGCTATAACTTTGGTTTGGTCTATTCAATTAAATCTATGGACGATTCAATTAAAAGGATGATTCTGCGTTTTATAAATGTAATGATGGATAGAGTAGCAAGTTCTAAAAGATTTGCTAACTATCTAGAGCATGATTTTGTACAAAAACAAACACGTGCTCTATGTTGAAAATTTGGCGAGGTGGTTAAGTTGGATGTTTCACAACATTTGCTGCTCCCCCCCTCCCCCAGATTTGGAGATATAGCTGGTCATGTGTCATATTGGGTACATGAATTTGGCAGGTCATGACATTTTCCATCATCAGTCAGGTTTAAACAGATCATATTTCCCTTCAAATTTTATTACAATTTTGGTGTATTTAACGAAGAAATACCGCTTTTTAGAGAGGTGAAAGACATTCAAAGCAGATTTATCTATTAGATATATTAATTAATTTTTTAATTAATAGTGGTGTGAAAGCTAGGAATGGGGGAGGCTAGGGAGGTGGCAGTCAGGGTATGGCAACATCAGCCTTTTCAACCCATAGGACTGGAAACAGGGACAGCTGAAACAGTTATAATAAGACTTATATTTATGTGGGCATCACCCTATATAATGGACACACAACTGTATTAATGATCTCAAAACAAAATTAAATATATTCCTTAGTTTATACCCTTTCAGAATAACACTTTCCCCACTGGTCTGACAGTTCTTAAGCTTGAAAGGGAAAAATGCCATATTTTTGCTAATTTTTACATCTGTATTTGCCCCCCCCCATTACACACGAACCGCAACAGATGCAATATAAGACTTTTAAACAGGTTTCCATAATAAGGAAGGATAAAGAAAATGGAACATGTATCAGAAGTTCATTTAGGTTTGTGTACACTTTGGTGGTGAAAAAGTGAAAAACTCCATCAAAATCACATGGCAATGTGAAAAATTAAAATTAAATGAAAATTGTAACTTTTTTTGTTTGCGGACGTACACTCCCAAAATTTCCAAGTTTAACCACCTATTTAAGATCAAACTTTGTGTTTTGAAACAAATAAAGTTTTTATGTTTTCAAAGTTGATAACTAAAATATTCTGTATGATGTGTCTTTATTTTCAACCAGCGTTTATTGTTCAGAAAAATTTCAGTTGGTGTTGCGGACGTAAATATTGAAATACTCCGAAATATTTCACAGTGTACATCCGCAACGCAAAAAACTATACGTCCGCAACGGTTTTTAAAATTAAGAATTTTTAAACCTAAAGAAATGCCTGTGAGTTTTTTCTTTGCTGTTTTATTTACCTTGGTCCCTTTGCAAACCAAACATGTATCAGTTTCCACAATGGTCCATACACTCAGAGCGGTTGTGACCGTCACTGCCTTCCAAAATTACACTTTCTGTGAATACGTCCGCAACGGGGGATTTTTGTGGCCTATCTTGCTGACAAAGAATGGTATTGGAATAACATTGTCATTTTTCATAATCTATCAAAGACCAATTCAGATTTAGAGTTAATAAATCAAATGCCTCATCATTACAAAAATTCTGGTCGCCAAAGGTTCTGAAATGTACGTCCGCAACTCTGGTATTGCCCATAAGCCATGTAGGTATTTTATAAATATACCTTTTGGAATCCTTGTACACCGACAATATCATGGTGTGCTTTTCACACAATTGGAAAGTTTCAAACTTTTACCACTTTGTAACCACAAGTGCTGTACTGACTCAAATATCTATTCCTTTCAAAATTAATAACAAGGGTCATCGGACATTGGGAGATTTTTTGTGCATTGGGAATTAGCATGCAGGAATCTTTTAGAGCATGTTTTCTTCCATTGATTGATTTAGCATCATTATGCAGAAAATTCAGCCGATCCGGACAATGAAAAATGGGAGAAATGAAACACAGATAACATAAAGCATGACGCACTGATTTTTATGCGCATGGTGCTTGCGCTGCATATGCCCAACACCAAACACTGGAGCAGTGTCAGTGCCGGCGACGTGCAGCTAGTGAGCAAAACAACTTGCACATACAAGGACTACCGCAATGTGAAAGGAAATCGGTTATGCCTCTTGAGCCATTCAATAATTACACCACAATTTGATTTCTTTTTTATCTAAATTTGTGTAGTTATAGCCTAGAGTAGATACTGCCGCTTTTCTCAGCCCGCTATATTGTATTCACTTTTCAGACAAAAGGTGCATGACACACACCATGCAACCTACGCAATGGATGGTTTGGCGCATGCTTTGACCAATACGATCGCGTTTGCTATGTTTGTTTCCCAGTTAATGCACCTTTGCAGGCGATGTTCGATTCTTGTCTGAGACTTAAATCCACAGGACTACATCGTACAATCTTGTTCATTGTGCAGATTGGTTCCCGCAAGGGTCAATTCAATGTTGGGATGAGCTGACACGCTTGGTCAATCTGCTGCATATTATTTCAACCACTGACTTCAAGTGGGACTTGGGAGGGGGAAAGGGGGAAAGAAATTATTTCTTTTTACAATGCATTGCCAAGTCTCTTGCAAGGATGTCCAGCATCATGACAATGACAGGGGGGCTGTCCACACCAAAGATCGAATCTGTGGTAGGCTAGAGTAATATAATCCTCTATACCGACGGAAAGGTAATTGAATGCCTTCATCGTGTTTACTTTTCCTTATTTCAAAATTTATCGTGCCTCTAAAAACCCTTTCAAATTAGTCATTCTTTTATGCCCAAATGCATGGTGAACATGTTCATGAACTAATTACACATGTATACCCACCTTGGACTTAAATTCTCCATAAATGCCAAATTTTTCACGCAGTTTTCCAACAAAGTCGTGCACCTAGCAATGTTGATATAAATTCATATAAATAATATCAAGTGACGTTAATAAGGGTCATGTCAAACTCATTTTTACAAAGGGAAGACTAATCCAGTTTTTGTGATTGCATATATCCCAATTCACCAGTGGCGTAAATTGCTTTGTGACATTGGGGGGGATGGGGGCGGATGAAAATTTATGAATTTGTTAAAAATATTTTGCCATTAGAAGCTAAAATCGTGATGTAATTTGTAATTAGAACAAATGCGCGCGAAGCATTTAAACTATTTGGTATAAAAACAACTATGAACGGTTATTTTTGGTCAAAAACACATGAACGGGTATCAACATTGGGGGGGATGATAGTATTGAACCATCCGCCCTCATCAAAATATTGGGGGGATCTATCCCCCCATCACCCCCGGGATTTTAAGCCCTTATGAAATTCACCATGTCAGTTCCAAAAATACGGATAGGCACTCGCACATTACAGGTTTGACCAGGAATATTTCCAAGGTGTATAGGGATACTCACGCAGACCAGTGAACCAACCTCGTGTAATCAATGGCTATAACGAAATGGCTGCTCATAACACTGTAAACTGAAAATGTCTTGAATGGGAAAAATACATCTTAAATTAAATACCCAATACAAGGAGGTAATTAACTTTTGTTGGCATACATGAGTGAAGACCCTGAAGAAAATACTACATGAATTCAAGACCCAATCCAAATGAACAAAAAGAAGTCAATAGATTGATTCAAGATGATTCCACCCACTGTTTATCTTGGATTGAGGGCTTAAGATTGTCATGTAAAAAGAATAACTTTGCTGGGGCACTCTATTAATAGGCAGATATTGTAAGCAATTATAAGAAATCCTTTGTAATATTATTGATTTTGTTTTGAAGCTTTTTTTTTTTTTTTTTTTAACATTTACAATATTTTCACTTTTTTGCACTATTTTATTCAGTTGCAAAATATAACTCATTGAAATCCATTAATTTGCATTTCATGATGGAAAAATAACTTACAGTGTTACATAAAATTACATAAATTAAATTGCAACAGATAACACATGTGTATTCATTATAAGTTAGACTTGTGTTCGGTAAAAGTTTACAAATGACCAGTTTAGAAATATATATGTACAAGGTACAGTGCAGACACAGTGACACACACACTACAAACAGCAGATATAATTATAGATGGACAGACACATAGATATACACACACATGAGAAGATATACACACATTACACATACCACACAGATACCTACAATACAGACACTACATACACACAACATATACATGTATATATATCACATATACATATAACATATACATATGTATACATACCACACCACATACAACAATACACACATACATACACATTACTCTACACATATACATGCAAAACTAACACACATATACACATATACGCTTACACATAAATGCACATATACATCTACATACATACATGCACATACACACATAAATAATATTCATAAATATATATATACCTTTATATAATATTCCAATATATTTACAATATACATTTTTCTCGATCTAAAGTGATCTGTTTACTTCTTGTTTTGGATATTATTTATCGCATGTTTTTTTTACTCAGAATAATCATTTGAAATTGTGGTGTAAATTTTTTTGTAATTTATATCTCATTTTGGACTTGTAAGATTGAAATAACAAGCCAAAATAATAATCAAAATATTCAGCCAGATCATTTCACAGTTTCTGCATATGCCATCCACATTGATTTTATCAAGCATTTATCTCAACACCTTCACATTTTTCTATTTCACATATACTTTTTTTACAAAGCTCCCAAAAGGATTTTATTTTTTGAACAACACTTAATGAAAATGATCATTAATGTCTATACATCACAAAAATCGCAAGTTGGAGAATTACTAGTTCCATTTGTATAGATTACTTGACAAGGAATTAATATTAATTGAGGGACATTAAATTGAAAATGACGTAGACGGTTTTCAATACTATCCTATTCTAAATAAAAAATATTTTTCCCAAGTACTTGCACGAATGTATGTTTTTCCCAAGGATTTTTAATGCAATTTGGTTTTCAAACTCTGTGTTTAAGATTGTAAAATATCTTTCGTCCTTGTAATGAAATGTGCTGACCTTGTTTTCATTTAATTTGAATATTGTACTGGGATTCTCTACATTTGAGATATTTTCTTGCTACTGATATTTGTCTTCACGCGCTAGGAATGGCGTAAATATTAATTATTTGCAAATAGAATATATTCCATGGGCTTCTAACTTTTTCAGATAATTCAACCAAATTTAAAATTCTATCACCTTATAAATCTTTCAAATAAAAGGATACCGGAATCGATCAATCTGTAAAAAATAAGATTTGACCTTTATATCTCACGTTGTATTCCCCAGAGAATAGTATTTCTACCAACATTGAGACTCTCTTCTTTTTTACTGCAGTGTATACAATGCCTTTAATTACATCTTGATAAAAAGGTGGCCTTATTACTTACTTATTGTGTTACGGCTTAACTATTACAATTTAATTCAAGCAACAAGGATAAACCACCATAATGCTTCGAACCGGGTTTAAATATTTTTTTCCATATCCCATCATTACGTCCATCTACCGTCTTGATACCATTTTATTTTCAAAAGCATTATCTGGTACTCAAGGTTGACATTTGTAAAACCACCTCGACTCAATATCCCATGTATCGTAGTGCGTTAACCTTTTCTCTCTGAACCCCACAAGAAGGTAAAGATTTGCTTGTTTGCTTCTTAATTACATTAATTCTGCACCATGGAAAACAACTTGCATTATACCAATTTGTGAATATCCCAAGTGTTTTATAATGGCAATTCTACCATAATATGTTAGTTGTCTGCTTTCCAACTATTCAACATATGTTTAATTTCTCCAGCTTTGTTTTGGATTTGATTAAAATGCTTTCCGTTGTAAAAACCAAATGCCTAAGTCCCTATTCAGAGTGAGGCTTTGAAAAAAGTTAGATGATTTTTGGCAATCAAGACATTTTCAGTTTACAGTGTCAAAACTCTATGGCAGAATAAAACAATAATTTTTCTTATCTATTATTACAATCATTTTCTAATGAAAAACTAATAAAATTATGAATGGGTATTAACCATTGCAAATTTCACACTGGCCCTTTTATGGGACAACACTTCCAATTTCACCAATTTGATATCGTTTAACACGCACAATGATTTCCAAATAGCAGGGATGTTAAAATGACTTGGGTAAACCCACGCGTGTTTATAAACACTGAGTATGTCTGGAATGAAACGATCAGTTGCTTTTGTTTTTCAAAAACGAGCTTTCAATTTTTGAACCATCTTCGACCCCAGACTTAGTGACGTTTTGAAAGTTAACAATTGTGTCTACGAGACTACGTGATTTGGTAATATTGACGCTACTTTGAAGAAAGGAAAAAGAACATCAACCAGAGTAAAAAATCAGGTATGTAATTTTGTGCCCGTAAACACGGTGAAGTGCAATCAATTACCTTTCGTCTGGGGTAGAGGATTAATTATTACTCTACGGCTACCACAGATTGGAAAACCTTGTTGAAGCTTTCGTCCAACAGTCATGCAGTGGAAGAAAAAAAGGCTGATGATGATGACCACAGATTCGATCTAGACATGACTAACCTGTGGTTTTCAACAACTTCGGTACCCTCATCACCTCCCTAATAAACTTAAATCTATCCATCACTACTGATCAGATTACATGTAAATGACATACTAAACATGAGCTATAACACAACCGCGGCTAGGGCCGACCATGTAACCTCATCAATCAAGTAGGTCTTGCTATTGTTTACTGATGACATCATCCAAACACCAGTTCCCGAGTCGCCATAACGATCGGCGGTACTCCTTTACACTAATTGGTTTACTCGCACGGTCTCATCGCAGTTGCCCAAAACCTTACATCGAATACAAGTTACAACAGGGACTATGGGCTATTCTACAAAATTCGAAACATCCATATCCAGCTCTAAGTTTGATGTTGAAATTCGCATTTTCCCTAATTTAATTCATTTCTCTATTGAAAAGTTTATGTTTACCCTCAGCCCTAAAAGTTAAAAGCAAAAAGAAAGACGGGCCCTACTGCATCTGCCTTCATGTCTAAAAATGGTATCAATAAACAAAGGCCAAGGCCGAACTGATTCAATTTCCATAGATAGCTACGCTGGACTAATTACTATTCATTTTAGTAGTCCCCAAAAATATGGATCTTTACAGCTTTTAGGGAGCATCTCTTTCTTGAACTACTTATAAACGATCTTCCAGAAATCAGAATCCTTGTTGATGACTAAAATTTGGAATGAACCTCTAGAACCCGCTTAGTAGCCGTCATTCCCCCGGCCATTTATCTGCCAGTAGGCCCGACCTTTTGGGCCGTATTCTCAAACGCTGTTTAAAATAAACGGTGGTTAGTCCTAACTTTGTCTAAACTGTGGGTAGCTAAACGCACTGGTTCAAAAACCTCGGTTAATATTTTAACAAGTCGTTTAGCTAACTCAGCACTGTATTTTAACGCCGTAAATATCTCCACCGAACTGTGACTTATCTTCGCCTATATCAGTACGTGTGCGTGAACAAATTTTATATGCCAGACATGCCCTTCCGTATTTGTAAATCAACGCTTAAGCCCAAATTGGAGGTAACTGGTCTAACCACGACTATCACATATAGCTGAAATATCAACATTGATGAAAATGTGAAGTTAACACGCCTTAAACTACCTCCCGACTACCCCCGGACCAAGTTTTAAGTTTAACAACGTTTTTAGGCATGTTTCACGATGTTCGCTAAATTTTAAACAGCGTTTAAAAGTTACCATGCTTTGAGAATTGCGTTTATTTTGGGGCGTTTAAAATATTGCGATTTTAACCAGTGTATGCGTTAAACGTCGTTTGAGATCCGGGCTTTATTTTTAATCAAGAAATAAGTGAGTTTTAATGCCTATATAATAGAAAATTGTAAATTTCAGTTTCAAATTAAGTAATTAATCATAAAGGCCCCTATTCTCAAACGATGTTTACACGCTAATCACTCGTTAAATCGCAATTTAAACGGCTGCTAAAATAACGCCAATCCAAGCTTGTTAACTGTTTAAATTTAGCCTAACATCGTTAAAACATGCTCAAAATGTTGTTACACTTAGACTTGGCCGTGGTAGTTTAAGACTTGTTAACTTCCTTTTCCAATCAATGCTGGGTATTTTTCTCTAGTGTGAATACTTGTGGTTAAACCAGTTACCTCCTTTATTTCTCTTTCTTTCCTTTTTATTTCTTCTCGTCTATTTTCCTTTGCTTCTATTTCCATGCTCGTGTTTATCTGTTATAGTATTGAATGATGGCAAGTGTAGTACAACGACTAAAACTTTTTAATAGGCCGGGGTGTTTCTCTCCAACTTCAACAATTGCGTAACGCGGCATTCTTGAAATTTACACTGGGCTTCCTGCATTGCATATACAACTACGGAAGGCATTGTTTTTGACATCTAAATATGTTCACGCACATGACGTTAAGAGATAGGCGAAGAAGTCCCAGTCGGTGGATTATATTTAAGCGTTTAAATACAGGGTTAGCTAAACGCTTTGTTCAAAAATATTTAACCAACGGTTTCCTTAAAAGTGCGTTTAGCTAAACACAGTTTAGGCCTGACCACCGTTTATTTTAAACACGTTTGAAATACGGCCCTAAAAGTTTTTTCTACCTTTTCAATATTATGATAAATTGGTGGTTCTATATAGCTCAATCTTTACCACTTGCAAAAAAGCATCTATAGTGCTGCAAAACTCTATCAACGTTTGTCATTGACGGTACATAGCTCATTCATACGCGATGTGATTCGGCCGCATTGGCCATCGATTGGGACCTGGGAGTATGATGTATGAATTCCTCGGATTAATTGTGGTCAACAAAAGAAGATTACTTGATTGACAGGTTACCTGGTCGGTGGCCTACCGCTGTGCTATAACCACCACAGCATTGGCAAAATGTTGCCAACGCCCATCTTTCATGCTTACTCCTTTCAATGCTTTGTCGGGATACGGGAATACTCGATTAAATTCAGGCAACTCGCAAACTGTCATCATCCGCATTATAGTAAGATAAATACAGTTTTAAAATTTTACTCTCATAACAATATTTATAAAAAACAAATTCCAAATGAATTATATATAAAATATTGGTATATTTTTATTTGTAATAAAAAGGGTAATTTTGAGTACTTTTTCGAAACAAAAATGTTACAATTGTGTCCAACTTTTGAAGAGTGGATTGCGCATGCCAGTAAGTTCAAATGGCCCCGTCCATGGGAAATTCGCTGGTGATTACGTTTTCAATAGGCTTGCACACAGATAGTTCTCTAGAAACTTTTTTTAACAATGGAGGTTCCGATATAAAGTAAAACTGGCCAAAAGATCCTCGTTTCAAGGTCACGAGCGAAGCAGGATACGTAAAGACGTCGACATCGGCGTCAAGGTAAATGCTTCAGACTCGAATCTACCATTGACCTTCACATTGTGCTGTGCATTAAGTCACTATACTACTACTACGTCGTAGTTACTATAAACAGTACTACTAGTAGTAGTACTAGTCAGTACTCACCAGTCACCAAATCATATGCAAACAAGAGCTAGTCCCTGCTAGCACGACCGAGTTCAATGTCTTCAACAATATGTCATTCACTGCATGATCAGTATCTCAGGTCTGCAACGGAGCGAGTATCCAGTTTTGCTCACGATCAGATGACATTTCAAATACCTCTATTCAGGCTTATTACTAAGTTCAGGCTCTGGTCTCACTTTTGCTATAAAAGTATCTTTCAAACGTTTCAATCACTTCATACATTTCTATCAACTTCACTGATTGTTGAAGTCTTAGAAAACATCTGTCAAAGGGATATTTTTCCATCACTTTTGGGTACTCCAAATTTTCTCGGATCTAAGCCAAGCATCCCACTGTAACTCAAAGGACCTAAGAGGAAAAATCAACCTACTCATAATCCGAATGTTCATGGAAATTAGTCTTGCTAACAATAAAGCACTCCAGTTAGGGCTCTATACTCTCCCACTTGGGATGGCTATTAGAGCACACCTACTGGTTCTCACAATTACCATTAGGACCACTAAAGAACACAGCACTTGAAACCTTGCTTCAAGTAGCTTTCACGTGCTGTGTTCTTCTAGTGGCCCTTCTTACACTGAAAACAATAGAATTTGCTCTACTAGCAACCTAAGTGGGGGAGTACTGATCCCTAACTGGGAGTAGTTCTGCGGAGCATAACCGTTTGTTGGGTCTTTCATTCATCTGTTAACATTTGGACATTATAGTATATCAGCTAACGTAAAGGTTATGCCGCTATACATGGACTTGGTATAAACAATAAGCAAATGCCAAAATTAAAGTCCTCTGACACGCAAAAGATTTTTTCAAAACTGTACCGTCAACAGTGATCTTACACTCACAGAACCAGCATCCACACATTGTTTTCATCCAAACGCGAAAAAACATACTAATTGGATGGAATTTTCAACGCAGAATATTTACTCCAAACACTGTCATAGTTAGTGGGTTTGCCAATTTCGGAGTTTGGCGGGTCAAAGGTCCGACACCACGTTCGTTGTGTTGGTCAACAAACAACGTGTGGATTCTTGTCTGTAGTATTGTAAGATCCTGTTTTGAGGTAAGTTTGAAAAAATCTTGACGATGTCAGCTGACTTTAAATTTTGCATTTGCGTATTGTTGATACCAAGTCGCATGTACAGCGGCATAACCTTTTCGTTAGCTGATATACTATAATGTTTCCAAATGTTAAAAAGAAATGAAAGCAAAAATGTTATGCTCATACAGAACTATAACTGGGAGTATCTTTTTAATTGTTAGCCAATACGTAATTCTCCATTGAACTGCAGATTATTTAGGGTTGATTTTTCCTTCTTAGGTCACTTTGAGTTACAGTGTCAACTCTACTGTGTTTTTTTTTAAAACACTGGAAATTGATGCTGTTTTGGGTCAAACGGGGTCAACCGGGGTCAGGGTATAAGGTCATAATACTTTTTCCAGGTCCGTAGGGCGCGATTTCTGTCTTTCTGCGTGTGAGTATGGCGTAACACTGATCCTTGGGTTCGCATAACAAAATTTCGTTTTGGCGGCAGACAATCTCTCCTGGACTCGGAAGGATATCGACGGGCCCTTTCTTTTCCGGCACAAAGTGGACCCTTGAACTTTGCTTCTCGTATAGCGGAAGTGCTAATTTTTCAACATCACCAAATCTGCTTAGTTTGAGGCCCACTTGACATTCAAAGACAAGTGGTTTTATTGTTATGTTGATTTTGTTGCTGATGTAAGGATACGTCCTGTTGGGGGAATTACTATCATCAACCCAATGCTGATTTAAGCGTCGAAGTGTTTTTTCAGTAAGATTTTAAGCAGCGTCTTTGTAGTTGACTTACCATGTATTGTCACCGGTTGAGCCTTATTTTAGGAACTCAAACTCATAGCCTTGTGATTGGTAACTTGACGGCCAAAGGGATAAATCCAATGGTTAACAACCTAACAACACGCGAGGGGAAATGAGAGGCAACGAAAACGGGGTACCGGTTGGAAAATGCTTTTCGTTGCATCTGGCCGTCAACAACTATTTTTGGTCGCGCCAAATGACTCTCATTGGCTCTCATTGCATCTGGGCCTCCTACCCGGAAAATGACGCAATGTTTTTGCGTTGCATCCTTCCCCGTCTTCCCGGAAAATGACGCGATTGTTCGTTGCTCTGGCCTCTTCCGGGAAAAAATGACGCGATGTTTTTCGTTGCATCTGGGGCCGTTTTGACTGAAATGATGCGATGCTTTCACTGCATTTCGGGACGGTTTGCCCGCAGAAGGCGCAATATTTTCATCAGGCGGGTGACAGTGTACAAATGCACATAGACACTTTCGATTTTCATGGTGATAGCGCCACCATTTTCGATAGCTATGGGTTAATTATGCATAAACGTCATTCATGACGTAATAAACCGTAAGCATAACGTAGCATAATAGCGCCTCGCACGACTATGAATTAGCGTAATATCGCCACTCACGCATGGCGAACTATAAGCTTTACAAATTTCATGCAGATCAGTGTGCAGTACGCATCCATTATTTAGTTATTTTATTATTTATTTACCCTTTTTTTAATTGGCAGCATTTTCACGGCGATGTTTCTCGTTGCAATCTGGACGTCTTTCCGTAAAAATGGCGCGATGTGTTTTCGTTGCATCTGGCCGTCTTCCGGAAAATGACGCAATGTTTTTCGTTGCATTTGGGGCCGTCTTTACGGAACAATGTCACGATGTTTTTCGTTGCATCTGGGCCGTTATTGCCTTTAACACGCTACATTATTCCTGTGCGGGAAAAAAACTGCCGAGATTCATGTAAACGCAAAACTTTGGCTCTTCGTGCATCTGGGCCGTTAAAAATTAAAAATATGATGTGCCTTTTCGTTGCATTTGGGGCCCTTCGGCCGGCAAAACTCCCCGTCCGTGGTTAGGGTTAAAGGTATAGGTGGCAAGTTACAATTATTGGACCTAGCAACACTAGCTAAGCCTCGGCTATGATATGCCCGGACATATAGAACTACACTACTCACTTACAGTCTTATTATAATGTGTTTGAACAGAATCAAACACACACGCGACGTGCCGACTGCGTTAGTCCTGATGGTTGTGGTAGTTTCAGTTTCAATTTAAGCAAGATACACAGACAGCTATTGCTCTAACTTTAAGCTGCAAAATGGCTAATTTCATTTTTGCAATTTAACGTTCTAAATGGTAGGCATTCTTGAGAGTCTTCTGCTCAGGTGATGCAGATTTAAATTCACATTATAAATGTTCAGGTGAACTACCCTTTGTTGTGTCTACATTGGGCTTCCAATTTGGCACCTGTGTACATGTTACTTGAACTTTTTTGGGAACAAATGGTAGCATATCGGTTACAAATTGTAAGACAATTATTTCCAGACTCTAAGATGCTATGTCTTTTCCCCCCCCCCCCCAAAAGAAAATTTCTCTTTTTTTTTTAGGAAATATACATTCTCAAAAACAATTCAACCCTTAATGGCTTTGGAACTGCTGCCAAACAGAACAGTTGTAACTTAGCACCAAAGATTATGTCCACATTTTAAAAGATGATGCTACAAGTTACAATTATTGGAACTAGGATAGGAGAACGCGTGATCCAGGTGAACATCACACCTCGTATAGATGATCTAAATAAAAAAAATATATTTTTTTCCCCCCAATTAAATAAAAATACCTCTGATGTAGGCATAACTTACCCCTTTGAAATCCTGTTGTTGAAAGAAATCTATATTATTTTCCAATTCCAGGATTGGTAATTTCAAAGTTTGGAAATTGTACATCAACCTTGTGTGTTAAAAATGTTCCAGATTTTCGCCTTAATGCGGATAATTCGATTGTGAATGCCCCTGCACAGCTCAGTACGTATGGCGCTGTCATCTTAAAACGCGAGACTTGTGCACATGGAAAAGTAATCCCAGTTGGTTTAAATGGCCAGACCGGGCTTCCAGCAATCGCCGAAAACAACTCATGGGTGATGTGTGACATGAACTGATAAGTGTCAGTTGTGATTAATATTTCATCCCGTTAGTCCTAAGTCACACATTTACTATGTCCTAAGTTTCTAATTTCCCCCGGTTCCAGTGTCCGCATTGATTGCGTATGGCTTCCAGGACGCTCTTTGCAGTTTCGGATCATAAAATTAAATTTTGCTTGAGCTAAACGCTCAGCTGGACGTGGAAAAACTCCTTGAAATATCACGGCACTCCCGATTTCATTTTCCCCCAAGTCTACTCCACCAAAATGTTAATTCCAAGATGACTTCGTGTTTGCATAAATTTGAATTTCACAACGTTTCATTAGGTTTTCAGAAGCTTTTTTTTTCCTTAATTTCGCATCGCCAAAAGGCGTAATTACATGATGCCTCATTCCGCTTGCGGGAAATCCCCGGCAAAAGCACGCATGCGATGCATGTATTGGTCTTACTCACATACTTCACTAAGATCACTCTTCCACGTGTCATAGCTTGTCATTGAATTAAGAACAGTATATTAACCAATGTCTGTTGTATTTCTGTTATTTCAATTGTCTTATAATTACGAGTCCTGCATTTTTCCACTAGACCACTTAATAATTTTGGAGGCTCAATCAGCTTCATTATTCAAAAGGAATCGAATGTTGTGTTTGGGATATATTGCGACCGCTTTGGTGCATTGTAACAAAGAATGGCGGGGCCTGTGTCGAAAGTGCGAGTGCTGATGATGTGCATATATTAAATTAGCCACCAACAGCGCAGCGTGGGAACTTAAATGCTGGCGCTCGGTCAAGCCCATACCCCTGGCGCCATACGTAACCATATAAATGTTCAAATGTCTCAACTCGGGTGCCAGAGACCCAGTTAAGGGATGCTCTCTTAACAATCTTTAACAAACAAAATGACCTCTGATCCATATCCCTTAAATCCTTTGTTTTTCGGAGGTTTTTGTTTTCGAACTACATGAACGCTAGTCTCTCACAAACCCGGGCTCACAAAGTACCAATTTTTTACAAATGATATCTTTGCATCCTGTGACACAGACTAACCCGCTCCAAGATACATTCGTCTCGGGCATGATTACACTTTTTTCATTCGAATCTCGTTCGCTGCTATGGGCTACACAATGCCGCTTTCAATTGTTCTGACTTGAGCAAACGGCACCAAAGCGAGGTTTAAAATTAGAATCTTAAGAACTGGCGATAATCAAAATTAGTCATTACATGTTCACAGTATTTCAAAACGGCGATGTGAGGGAAATTTCCCCAAACAGATGTGTTTACCTTGTGCTTCCGATCTATTTTATCCATTTTATACATTACCTATTAGGAAGGCTCCAACTAAGTGCATTTTTTGTGCTCCAAAAAGCCATCAGACACCCCTTATGGCACATTAAAAATTTTGGTGGCGCCCTGCCTAGTAGCCGTCCCACGCTAGCATCGGTAACGCCCATTCACTATCGCCACGGCTCCATGACCTTGCTCTTTTTTGGTGTCTCAGTTCGGGGGCAACCATGTTTGAATTTTTTATTGGGATATTATACTAATTTTTCCCATTATCGCCTATTATTGGAGACCTATATTTTATATATCGTCATCTTGAGGATGTTTTGTACAACAACTGTTCATCGGAGCTTTGTTGGATGACGTGCTGTGATTGTTTGTGAATATTTTTCAAATTGGAATACGAGGATCAGAATTCGAAGTTCAGAATTCGGAATATCAGAATTCGAAAGATGTTGATATAAGTATTATGTATTATCCCGTCACATGGTTTGCCCCGCGAGCCTCAGGCGTTTTTCGCGTCGCTCGTACTGCGGTATCAAGTGGGCTTATTCCTGGGCGGGTTTTAGCTCCCCCCTTTGTAAGTCACAATTTTGACCGCCAGGGCATGGTGCATGTTGGGGAATTCCTGTCTCGTGTCTGCTCCGTTGCAGTAATTTATTTCTTTTCTGCCTGTTATAGCCGCACGGTGCACCATTTCATCGTTTTTCTCATGTAGTCCAGCTCGTCCGATAAATCTCTATTCTTCTCAGATTTCGGGGGTGGGGGGGGGGGTGCCCGCGTCTGTCTTGTCTCGTCTTGTCTTTCCTTGGCCTTATCCTATTCGTACATTTGATATCCATGTTTCCTCGCACTGGTTTAATTACTGTATATAACATCCGGTGCTTTTCGTCGTACTTTTTGTGTTTGGCAGAAAGATGTCTTCTAACGTGCACTACCCGCAATTTTTGAGTGTAAGAGTTCCTTCGCAGACAAGACAATGGGAGGTTGTGGAATGTGGGGGGATTGTCCCCCCTCCTGAACTGTTGTGTGAAGTGCTGTATTGTTCAAGAGAAGGAGCCTTGATTATATACACTATTATGGTCAGAATTGGAAATCCTGAAGTATTTGGACGAATTGGATGTGTATATGGAGAGAAGGACAGATGATTAAGGCCAAGTGCTACACAGTTCCACTCCGTCCAGGGCATCGCCCTCCGAGTTTCAGCGACCAGCGAAACTACTAACCCAAATATTCATACCAATTCCAAGACCAATTAAGATCTACCTTTGATTAGAGTCTCCAGGCGATACTACTACTACTACTACCGTGGTTGCAGATCAGAGGCTACATAACAGTTAATAGGGCAAGTTCGCCCAGCCACACTCCTTCTTATGAAGATAAAGGGCCGAATGATTGATTGAATCAGAGGGATTAATGATACTTTGACTGGCTAAAATCTAGCCACTCCTTCCCATTCAATGAATTGGAAGATTATCAACGTTTGAGTAGTCCGACGATGGGCCGCCTCTCTACAAGTTTAAAGTAAATCAAACCATGCTTATTTGTACCGGTGGTACCTGTAAAAGATACCGATGGCTTCACGGCTATCTACCCTTTAGTTATCCAGCTGCGAATCATTGTATTCAACTTTGAGATACTGGCCTCGGTCCGATGTGTTCTCAATCCGTGAGCAGTGGGCTGTCACATATCTCCTTAGAGTAATAGATAATAAGACGCTATCAACGGGCATCCTGGTGATGCATATGTTATAGGTCTGAGTTTAAGCAACCGTGGTAGCAGTCATTAGAGCCCATCGGCCATTGTTAAACCTTTTATATGTTGATAGAGAATTGGACAACGGTACCGGGTGGTACCCTTAAGACCGGAGGCTTTTTCGTTGTGGCTCGATAATAGCATTGTGGGATGTGTTAATAGAATAATTAATGAGTGTCATGATTATTCTAGATTCTGTTTTCTACTACTTGACGACCTTGCTTCACACGTCCCTGGTTTAACTCGGGTCTATTACTGCAAGAACCGCAGATGTTACTGTTAATTTACTGACGGGTCATGATGAGTTATTTATACAGAAATGAGTCTTCTAACGCGATAGTAGGATTAGAGATAAATTCTTTCAACAACGAGTCAGAGCTGTTTCCTTCCACGGCCTTTTTTCCCGAGGAAAGTTTACGGAGTTTGTTCGCTGCAGAGTGTTTTATTCAAGAAAGAGAATATTCTTACTTCGCCTCTTTTTCATGAGTACAGTTGTTTACAGTCACCTTTCCGTCTGCCTAAACCGATCGCCGGGCTGTCCGGTGTTATTCTTTGAAAGTGCTGCTACCGTTCTTCGTCGAGCTTACCGTCGGGGCGTCACCATTTGTCGTGCCGGATGGGAAACGCTTCTTCTACCTTTCCTCTGTAGAACCAACCGTTCTTTCATCTGGTCAACCATCGGGCCGTTGTCTACCATCTTTACCGTTCATTTTCCGTCTTCCTACCAGTCTGTCCATCTAGCCGTCGTCGTGCTTTCAAAATGTTCTCCTCTCCTTTCCACAATCATCTCGTACCAGAAAGTTGAAGATTCCGTGTTTCGTTCTTCTAGACGCAGCTCCGCTCGGCTTCCAGAGGTTGTAGTTTAGCATGCAAGTCTTCGGAGAGATATTCCTGTGATCGTAGTTTGGCGTTCTCCTATCAGATAATGCTCTACGTTATTTTTGTTAAGAATTCTTTCTCCACTCCGCCAGAGGTGTTTCATTCGAGTAGTCAGAAAGACATCAAGATCCCTTCCATATTATGAATGTTTTAGAGGCTCCTTCGTATAGTTCTTCACTTCGGGGATCCAAGTTCTATGATATTTCTGGATCAAGACATATGAATGACTTTTTCATATCTTTATACTAAAGATCCAGATCCGATATGTTATTCAAGGCAGTTTCTTCCTACTCCGACTGGAAACGTTCTCTGGCAACAATGATACCTCTTTTAGTGACTCTTTTAAAAGAGTTCAAGTTGAATGATGTCTATTATTTTTTTTTTTTTCGAAATCAAGACGTAGATGATGATGATTTCTCTCAATGTAGTGTTAAGAAATCTATAGCTTGCGTAAAGTTATGTCTGCCTCCCATGCTTGTGAGCAACTTAAGTGTTATGTTTGACGATATCTTTAGAATTAACCTATCGGAGTGGTTTATTCTTCTCATACTCATTTTCTTATGATTCATCCAACTATGAGCTACCTCAGGGACGCTCCTCTGCCTATTGGAGTTCAAGCTTGAGATTTCTGAGACTACCCAACCACTATTGGCTAATGTTACTCCACTCATTGCACTTTCTATCGAAGTATTACAGTTTAGAGCGCACTGGTTAAAGTTGGGTAAAGTTTCTGATTGATAGAGGATACCAAACTGTGAAGATTTCCCAGATTTGTGTGTGCCCTATTCCGATGTCGGCTCTTCCTGAAAAAGTACCTATTTCCTAATTTTCCTGTTCCTGGCTCGTAAGCTGTTTTGGTTCATCGAAGTTTGAAATGTGATTCGACTAGTCTTCAAGATACTTAGTCTACCTTTCTGCTTCAGCTGCTAAACATTACATAAACAGTTGGTTGAAGCCCTATTTCCTGTGCTATCTAGACGACTATGATGATGATCAGAAGTCTATTTGGAAAAGTTATCTAAAAGACTCCCCTTCTCATATGGATTCCTGAGTCTTCCATACATGTTAGAGGAATATTTTGAGTTCTTCAAAGTTCCTTTGGGTCCCACTCTTTGCTGAATTATATTGAAGTCTGATGAGAAAGCTTTTACGTTTTTTTTTTTTTAGCACGAGTCAATGCCCATCAGCTGGGGTTAAGATGGTTCGTCTAGTATCAGATGGAATAATCCTCATGGGGATAATTCAAGCAGAGACCATGCCAATCAGCTGGAGTTGAGATGTTCTTCTACGTACTGTATAATATGGTAGTAGATGGAGTAGATTCATTGAACGAATGTAAGATGGTAATCTTCGACATTTGGTACGATTGCCCGTGATGGTTTGAGTACAAGATCGGTGTAGCCTTACTGGTCCTAAGTCATCTTATGAGCGTTTCTGCTTGTGAGCATGCGGAACACTTGATCTTGGGTCCATATTCGTTTGCGCAGACATCGCTCACTGCGACTGGAAGGATATCGACGGCTTCTTTTTCCACAAATGTGACCTTGAACTTGCTCCTCGTATAGCAAGTGCTAATTTTCAACCATCACAAATCTGGCATAGTTGAGGCAACTTGACGATTAATCAAAGGACAATTTTATTGTTATTTTGATTATGTGCTTGCTGTAAGGATACATCCGTTGGGGAATTACTAGACATCGACCCATGCTTGATTTAGCGTCAAATTGTTTTCAGTAAGTTTTAAGCAGCGTCTTTGTAATTGCTTAACATGAATTGCACCATGAGCCTGATTTATAACTCAACTCATAGCCGGTGATTGTAACTTGACGCCAAGATAAACATCCAATGTTACCCTAACACGCCGAGAGGAAATGAGAGGCAACGAAAACGGGGTTACCGGTCTGAAAATGCTTTTTTTGCATCTGGGCCGGCAACAACTATTTTTTTGTCGCGCAAATGACTCTCATTGGCTCTCATTGCTCTGGGCCGTCTTACCGGAAAATGACGCAAGTTTTTTCGTTGCACCTGGCCGTCGTCCCGGAAAATGACGCGATGTTTTTCGTTTGCTTTGCATCTGGGCCGTCTTAGGGAAAATGACGCGATTGTTTTTCGTTGCATCTGGGCGTTATTGTCTGAAATGATGCGATGCTTTTCACTGCATTTCGGACGTTTGCCCGCAGAAGGCGTCAATGCTTTTCATCAGGCGGGTGACACTGTACAATGCCCTAGACCATTTCGATTTCGATGTTGATAGCTCCACCATTTTCGATAAGCTATTGTTAATTATGCATAACGTATTCATGACGTAACGAGCATGACGTAGCATAATACGCACGACGACTATGAGTAGCGTAATAGCGCCACTCAACGACTGGCGAACTATAAGCTACAAATTTCATGCAGATCCGTGTGCAGTACGCATCATTATTATTTATTTATTTATTTAATTACCCTGTTTTTATTGCATTTCACGCGATGTTTCTCGTTGCAATCTGGGACGATCTTTCCGGTAAATGGCGCGATGTTTTCGGTTGCATCTTGCCGTCTTCCGGGAAAATTAACGCGATGTTTTTCGTTGTCATTTGGCGTCTCCGGGAAAATGGCGCGATGTTTTTCGTTGCATCTGGCCCTTTATTGACTTTACGCTACTTATTCCTGTGCCGGGAAAAACGCCGCGAGCAATGAAACGCAAACTTTGGCTCTCGTTGCATCTGGGCCTTTAAAAATAAAAAGATGCCTTTCGGTATTTGGGCCGTCGCGGCAAAACGACCCTGTCCTGGTTAGGGTTTGAAAGGTATAGGTGGCAAGTTACAATTATTGGAACTATCCACGAGCTAGCCTAGGCTATGATATGCAGGACTATAGACTCACTACTCACTACAGTCTGATTAATAAGTGTTTGACAGAATCAAACACACGCGAGCGTGGCCGGACTGGCGTTATTCCTTCTACTCCAGTCTTAAGAGGGTTGATGTGGCGCGAGTAATGAGGAAGGTTCAATTCAACTTGATTCTACTACCTATGACCCCCCAGTGGGGGCGTATAAAGCCATTCTTCCCGGCGTAGCGGTCGATATCTGAGATCTTCGTGTTCTGTAGACTTTCTCAGAAGGTTACCATTCAGAGGTTACCACTCGTCCGACGATGAAAAGTCAGAGTTTGTTCTACTCCTATTGCCAAGCGACTTCAAGTCTAGATTCAGAATGAGGTGAAGGAGGTTATTTAGAAAAAGGCAAATCTTTTTCCAGATTATAAATCTATGGAAGGATCTACCTTCTAGATCCGTTTCGGAAAAAAAGAGAACTCTAACCAATCTTCAACTTACACCCCCTGTACAGATTTATTCGGTCCGAGAATTTTCAAAATGAAAAACTCTTCAGCTGTTATCTAGGAGTTGCTTAGGGCTGGTTCGGCACTACGTAGACTTAAGGATTCTTACATCATTGTCCTGTTTTTCATCGTAAATAGGGCTTCGCGTCCATTCGACAACACAGTCTTACCAGTTTCGAGTTTTGACATTCGGTCTTTCTACTGCTCCCCTTACCTTACAAGATTAGTAGAAACAGCGGCATAAAATCTGAGATGGAGGGGTATCCAGATATTCGCCTATTTCGACGACTGCTTGATTGTGGCACCGAACTAGGCTAGTCTATGTTAGTTCACATTGGGTCGAAAGATGGTGAAGGAAACTGGGGTTCCCTGAACTAACTTTAAGATTTAACCTCTTCCGAGTATGAAGGCGGAGTTAGTTTCTTGGAGGCAATATTAGATTTAAAAAATTCAAGCTTTTCCAACTGAAGCGAGAGAATTGCAGGGATTTTAAGATTGCATCATGTCTTATGAAGGAAAGTTCATACTCCAGCTCATCTATGGTTCTGCTGCTTAGGATTGATGGCAAGCTTGGTAGACCTTTACCCTTCTGCAGATTGTGGTCGGAACTTTTTCCAGCTACACCTTCGGAGGCGCAGGGTTTGGCCGGGTAAAGGTTTTAAAAACAAAATGCGGTTTTTAAACCGCCTACCTTTTTGCTCTCTTACCTGGTTTAAACCGGTTAAAACCGGTTTAAACCGCCAAGGGTTATGCCACCTATTTTGGCAGAAAACTGCAAAAAAAACCTCAATTTTGTTCCTAACAATGCTTCTGAAATTTTCAAAAAGTGTATTTTGTATTTTTTGTATATTGTTGTGTTGTTTTTTATTAACTTTGTAGAAGTCAGAATAACAAATTCAGAAACAAAAGTGGTTGAATTGAAAGTACAGTAAAAAGTACTTCTGGCTTTTTTTATTACATATTGATACATTATAAGTTTGACTAACTACCATAGGGCCTACTTCACTCTTGAATATTAACCTTAGATGGAAAAAAGTGGAAAATGCACTAAAATTCAACAGTACTTAAAATTGAACGTGTAGGTGTAAATTCAAAAACTGGTTTTTTAAATGAATCAAAACAAATGTGATTTTTGTAGGCATAAATGAAAAATAAAATCTTGATGAATAAACAGTCTCTCTCGGCACTCGCACTAATAACACATGTCCGTTACTGGTCACCGTAAAACATCGGTAAGATATGACGTCATCGCTACCGCTTGTGCAGGATTCCACGATTTTATCGCCTTATAACAGGAAAATATTACCGTTTGTCACAGTTTATTATGTTAAGAGACTAGTATTCCCTTCCCGGCATGCATTTAGAGCCCCAAGAGAAACAAAGATGGCAGATACAATCGCAACCGCTGTGCGAAGCTGCAAAAATATCGGACTTTGTGTGGTAAAGTGAGGCAACTTTGAAGGCTTACGAACGCCGTTTGCTTCACAGAACGCGATATACAAAAAAAATTTTAGTGTAAACTAATGTCTAAACTACACTGTGAAAGTCTTTCTTTTCCCGACGGACCATTGTAGCCATCGACGCGGTTTCCAGCGAGGGGGTCGGGACTGAAAATATTTATGAATGTCACTTAGGTAGGTAACACCCAAAATGGTTACCCTGTGCTGGTAACGCTGTATATGTCACGTGGTTGGGTAAGAAACTTTGTTTGTACTTGTCTGAGTAGAGTGACATTAACTTTGACCCGCGATACGAAAAGGAATACGATACCGGAAGTGTGACCTGAGTGCTGCAGCGCCTTCAACGGCGGTTATGTGACTGTTACGGTGACCAGTAAACGGATAGGTGTCACTAGTTGTGAGTGCCGAGAGAGACTGATAAAGGGGAAGGAAAGCAAGAGAAGTTAGTACTCGCATTTAGATTGAATATGTATTTGTAATCCAAGCTAGTAATTATTTTGCGTGTGCAGAACTTTGCAAGTTTTGAAAAATTGTCACAGTGTAAATTTTCATTTATTGTTTTCTTGTACAAGTTTTCTCTTTTTTTGATTCTTGTAATTTGGACAAAATATAATAGCAAAGACATGTTGACTACTTATTGTAATTTAAAGGTGCACGAGAGATTTCAAAGTCATCATATTTTCTGTGATATGTAGTGATTCATATAGATTAGATGCGCATAGACCCCTACCTTTTATTTGGTTACGAAATAATTTCTAATGAAAACAAAAGGTTGATTTGCATATGCTTATAATTCAATAGAAAAAATAGGCTGAATTTCGTATTTGCTCCTATACGAAATTACAAAGTTCAGAATTGTTGTACCAAAGAAGCAGTTTCACCTTAATCCTTACAGAGGGATATTTTGATATAAAGCTTTCTTTACATCAGTTGCCAAATCAGAATTTTCGCATTTTTCGGGCACCTGTATTTGAAATCTCTCGTTGTTGCACTTTAATATAGAGGGATTTAATGTATATAACATACCTAAAACGATTGCATGACGACCTTAGACATTCTAGTTTTTGCCGTTTAAACCAGTAGTTATGACGGTTATAAACCAGGTTTAAAACGTTTCTGGCAAAAACCAGTTTTTGCGGGCATAAAGCCAACCCATGTCGGAGTTCTACTAAACTACTGTCAGGAACTATATCACCAAGTCCTGTGAATACTAAGTTTGTGAAGTTTTTAGACGGTTTAGCAAACTATAAGGTCATATGGTGGAATGGGTAATTCAAGAATTCCACCCAAGTCATATTTCGACAGCTCTTCGAAGACGGTTAGAAGGCATGCATGAGGTCCCACAATTTAAGGAGTGTGGTCGAATATATAAAAAAGCTCCACTTATACTAGAGTTGCTAACGCGATGTTACACTTTAAGGCGATTCAAAGAGAAGTTATCTGGGAAATCGGTTGAAGATTCAGATTATTCCACTGTAGTTGCCTACCTTAACCACCAAGGAGGAACAAGAGTAGCCTCATGTGTACTATGATTATCCGCCACCTCATCACTGGTGCCAGAATCATTTTATGACCCTGACAGGCGGAACATCTCCCTGGCGTTATCAACTATCGTAGACAGGTTTTTCGGGGAAAGTCAGCCAAAAGGATAGCTTACTCGGAATCTACTGGGGAGTGGCATTTCAACAGTAAACATTTACCAGATGATTTTTCTAGATTACAAGCCATATGTCGTCTTTTGACATTTTGCATGGACTATTTCAAACTCCCATTACACTAAAGTATGAAACATGTGGCGGATTGGACGAGAAAGCTTGGTTTGGTGTGAGATTCTCTGCTTTTTATAAGTTGGGTCAATCTGATTTGCTAAATTTCTGGCCAAGTTTTAGCAATCAAAGTCATGAGGATGCTGCTTATAGCCCCTTTTCGTCACGTAAGGTTTGGATTGTAAGGGGGTCATTAACTATTACCATAGTAGTGATTTTCAAAGTTGTGGAGGGCTCCACTACTAATCTGTGACCCTCTCAAACAGTCTTTCAATTGCGGTGGCACTTTTGCAGTTGCCCCCTAACTTTCCAATTGCTCAGCGGGGAAAGCGAAATGGATATATGTGCTCAAAATTTCAGGATTTTCAAGCTCATCAATGTCTTACTCACCCCAATTAAAGCAAAAAAACTCCACGAGTTGCTGTGGTGCACATCTTGAATGTTGACATGGAATGGGCCAGTTTATTTTAAATGAAGTCAATTGTTGTTACTGGTTCTTGCAAAATTGCCAATTTCTAGATTGAGATAAGTTGACACAGGGCCAAACTCTATCGGAAATCTATCCGTCATCTGCGCCAGTGACGGATAGATCGAGACCCCAGCGAGTGTAAATTCGGGTGTCCCTGCATTGCAGAAAAATTTGACGATGGACGTGATGTTTCCTCGCCGCGGCGTGTTTATAAACCAAACCTTGAGTCTGTGTAAAGTGAAACCATCCATGTGTTGCTGTCTTTTTTTTCAAATACGAGCTTTAATTGAAATCTTCGTGATGTTTTGAAAGTTACCCAATTGTGTCTCGTGATTTGGTAATAATGACACTATTTTGAAGTGTGTAAACGCGAAACGCAATGCAATTACCTTTCGTCAGTGTTAGTGGGTTATTCCCACGAACACAGATCGATATGTGTTACCAGTGAACCTCATGACCTTGCAACACAACTAACCCCGTGGACAGGAGATCGAACAAACTGCATAATTGGCGCGAATGATCCCCGCTAATGACAATTGTCCATTGTGACGTAAGAGGTCGACAAATCGGGACACTTGGGCCTCGCCATGACTTATCTGACCTTATGCGTTTACGCCGGACGTGATGCCCAATTCGAAACCTTGGAAATTTGTGTTGCTTAGTTTCCTAAGTTCACTGAAGTTCAATATAAGGCTCAGAGGTCGACCAATGTCCAATGATTTTTCCACCTTGCCGATCTGAATCTTTAAATGTTTACATATAGTAAGAAGGAAAAACAGTACCAATAATGCAGTGCCTATGAAATGAAAATCCTTGCAATAGGCTATACCTGGAAATATGATATTTAAAGTTTAGCTGCGTGACTGAGATGCAGCATCGCCAGCGGGACACGCCATTGTGTGGAGAGTCTGATAGGTATTGGAGGTAAAGTCACCCCACAAAATTTAGGTTTGGAGGTAAGTCACCAGGAACGTTACAGCCATATGCATGCTACATCGGGGCGCCGAAATTCACAGTGAACATTTTGAAACGGCATTGACTGTAGAGAGCACTGCCACTGCAATTGTCTGGGGACTATTCATAGTACGGTACTTTACTGTAGTCTGAATCACTCACTTCAGTCACTGAGTCAGTCTTAATTACTTTCTCATTTAATAGTCATGAGACTACACAGCACAGTACTTTGAGTCTTCAGTAGTTTTTCTGTTTGGAGGTGTGGGATGCGTAAAAGTAAGATGGAAGGGGGTTCCCATTAGTTACTATGATGTATTATGCATTGCTTGGGAAACTCTATCGTCAAATGAGGCTAGTGACGGATTTTAGGAGACCGAGAGAGTGTAAATTCGGGTGGGCCTGCGCTGCAGAAAAATTCGACGATGGACTTTGTATGTAAATTCGTTTCCGCGGTCGACGCATTTGCAAAAGACATTAAGCTTCCATGATCGGATTTAGCTTTTTTCACAGAGGATGCTTAAGCAAGGATAACCGGTCATGTTTGGTGTAACTCTCTGCCCATTTCTGGATTTTTTTTTAATAATGCATTATACATCAATCATCACACATAGTCTAGTCATGTGTTATAATATTGATACTTTTGATAGTAGTTATTGAAAATCTTAACTTGCCAAAAGTTACACCAGAACACATAAAAATTATTTGAGAAACTCGGTTATGTTAAACATCAGGGTGGTTAAAAAACAAACTGAAACTTAAGTAACATTTTCTGAAAATCAATAAAAAAAAAAATTAGGGTAGGTATACTTTTGTGAAGGGCTTGATTTTCAAATAGGTCGAGGCAGGGTTACTCCAATTACAACAATTTTTTTTTGGCCTTAACCGCAGTCTTTACTCTTTATGTGGTAATTGCAATTGGTAAAATGATATGAAATGCCCCTTTAATTTTTTTAAATATTTCAATGGCCCTTTAAATGTAATGATGAATAGGAATGACCCTTTAATTTCTAATTGACGACCCTTTAATTGGCAAAGGATTGACCCTTTAATGGGTAAATAGGAATGGCGTTTTAATGGGTAAATGAATGACCCTTTAATGGTAAATGAATGAATGACCCTTTAATGGTAAATGATGGAAGGAATGACCCTTTTAATGTAAATGAAGGAAATGGAATGCCCCTTTAATTGGTAAATGAAGGAATACCCTTTAATTGATAAAATGACAACCATGAATGGTCCTTGTAATTGTAAATAGGATGACCTTTAATTGGAAATGAAAGGAATGTCTTCCTTTAATTGGTAATATGAAGGAATGATCCTTTTAATTGGTAATGAAGGGAATGACCTTTTAATTGGTAAATGAAGGAAATGGACCCTTTAATGGTAAAGGAAGAATGACTTTAATGGTAAAGGAAGGAATGACCCTTTAATGATAAATGAATGAATATCCTTTAATGGTAGTAAATAAGGAATGACCCTTAATTGTAAATGATAAAGGAATGATCTTTAATGGTAAATGAAGGAAATGACCCTTAATTGGTAAATGAAGGAATGACCCTTTAATTGGTAAATAATGGACTTACCTTTAATGAGTAAATGAAAAGGTATAACCCTTTTAATTCGTAAATGAATGACCCTTCAATTGGCAAAGGAATGACCCTTAAGTGGTACATGAATGACCTTTAATTGGTAAATGAATGACCGTTATTGGTAATATAGGAATGACCCTTTAATTGGTAAATGAAGGATAGACCCTTAATTGGTAAAACTACATATGAATTAATGACCCATTTAATTTGTAAACAAGGAACGACCCTTTAATGCTGTAATGAAAGAATGACCCTTAATTTGAAATGAAAGGTAACCCTTATTCATTAAATCAAAGAACCTTAATTGCAAAGGAATGATCCTTTTAATTGGTAACGAGGAATGACCTTTAATTGGTAAATGAAGGAATGCCCTAATTGGTAAATGAAGGAATGACCTTAATTGGGAAATGAAGGAATGATCCTTAATTGGTAAATGAAGGAAGGATATGACCCTTTCATTGGTAAATGAAGGAACTGGAATGAACCTTTCACTTGGTAAAATGATGAATGACCCTTTTTATTAATTGGAAATGAAAGAATAACCCTGTGAATTTAAATGGTATATGAAAAAGGAAAAGGTTCCAGTCTGTATCCCTTAGGAAGCGATTCAGAGATTTTGAAATATAATTTTTAATTTTTAACCCAAATTCCCCATCTGCAAAGTTTGGAGCTAAAGATATTCACTTTAAACGCTTAATTCCAAAGTAACAGTTGAATCGGATATTTCGTTCTTGTTTTCATGCAGTAAATGCATAGTATAACGGTTGCCTAGGATACTGTGTATAACAAAATTTCCGGATCCGGGAAATTTAATTTTATAATAAAGTTGTGATGTTTATCTGAAAGACTTCGATGTGAGTATTTCACACAGTGATTAGTATATGGACAAGCATTATGAAATATGCACAAAACACGTTTGTTTGAACAATTGAATTGCGCCCCTCACGGGGAACACCTTACCCCCATATATGGGCAATTATTTCTTGTAGAAAAAATCCCCCTCCCCTGAGCCATATGAAACAGTCAAACCAATTAAATGACAATTTAACCTTAGTACTTGTTTTGTCAAAGAAAAAAATCCCAATTATTCCATGTCATACAGTAGGTTTCCACGCAGGTAGCAAAGTCAAGAGTCACCAGGAGGACATCAAGGGTTGTGTATGACGATGTTGTAATAGTATGAATTGATGACTTGGGCATGCACTGGAGTCACTGCATGGGCGGGGCTACTAAATGAGCATGCCCAGAGCATGATGAAAGTCACTGTTTGCAGTTAATGCTGAATATGCATGCACAATGTAAATTGTCGTGAGGGTGAACGTGATCGAGTACTGAGCAGGGGGATACTGTGGAGGTGATTGAGCGTCCAACCCGGTAGGGTAGTCTGCTCTCAAAACAAATCAATAATAGCGAGCTCCCTTCGCGATCTTGATTTTGTACTTGGGCATGCAAGGCAGAACCAAACAAAAAAAACCCCCCCAAGAGAAATTCTATCGTTGAGCGGCAATCTGCTAAGGATGTTTTTTTTTTATTCTTGGTCGTACAGAAATCTGCGATTAATTTATTGATGACTTGCAACCACAGGAATTTGAAGTATGGAAAAGAAAGCCAACTTCGGGCTGATGCTTTTAAGATGTTTATGTCAAAAACCTGCACTAGGGAGTGGGAGGACAATATTTTTTAAAAAAATTTCAAAATTCTGAACAGATCAGATGCGTCTAAAAAAGTATAGTTTAGTACAATAGGCTAAAGAAAGAAAAGTTCAACGGTCATTATAATAATAGAATGGTCCATTTTGTTGAAAAACCGGCTTTAAATTGTTCATTGGGGTCATACTGAATAAGAAAATGTATATATTAGATTATGTGTTGCACTTCCAAAGTGAGACTTACAGATATGGCTATTGATCTCCCATAGACCCTGGGGACCACGGCCATATTTGACCCTCTTAATTATCATAAAACGTCCCATTGACAATGCTACATCTTCCCAATTTGGGGGGGTTGGCGCCACGTACTAGTTGTGCTCTTTTATGCATGTATGCAAAGATATAAAATATTATATAGAAGCTCGTAGAACCTGGCGAGCAACAGAACTAAATAAGAAAAAATACACGGTCTCGAAACCAGGAGGCTTCTCGCTTTCTAGGAGTGAGGAAATACCACTGGGGCCACAGAGGACTGTGGTGATGTGGATACCAGTGAACGAGCACTAATGTATGTCAGTTTGATTTCAGAGTTTCAAGCGGCTCCGCTGAAACTGGGAAATAAATTAACCAGTTCCTCTGTGGCCCAGTGGATTTATCACGCCTAGAAAGCGAGAGGGCTCAGTTCGAGACCGTGTATTGTCGTCTTTATTTAGTTGTGTGTCGCGCCATTCTACGAGCTTCTATATAATATACCCAATTTACTTTCTCGGGTTGTTATTTACTTGATCCTCGCGTGCATTGAATGAGTTTCGCTTAGTCATAGCTTCTGCTAGAATCAGGCATTATAAGGCCCCCCTCCCATTCTATAATACAAAAAAGATAATTAAAACGGAAGACTCTCAAATCTTTGTCTGAACAAAGCACATCTTGAATTGTAAGTTGAAATGAATTTAAGAATTAATACTGAGGTCTTGGCTTGACCGGCAGGAGATTGATAAGTATGCTGTCATGTGCAGATGAAAGTGTAAAATTGTTTAAAGAAAATGTGTAAATATACACCTCCTCCTTAATGAGAAAAATGGGGGGGGTGGAGCACTCCCAATTACAGCATACACTTAAGGCCGAACTGTCGTCGGCAAAAAAAAAAACAAGAGCTAGAGGAAAAAAAATGCGATGGTGAGAATTGCAGAACTAAGGTCCCATTAGCCAATTTATGATGCAAATACTGTAGATGCGATGCGACGTTCACTAAAGGCGATGGTCTACTCTGTATAGTTTGAAACCAATGCATGCAAACCCTAAAATTTAAGAAGCAATCAGACACATCTTTAAATTTAATCGGAATTATGATTTTTTGTACCCCAGAGCTTTGTTAAGGTGGATTGGTGAAATTATCCCTTCAGAGGGCTAAACATAAATCTAACAAATGATACTGAGGGAACAAATTACCTTTTCTATGCTTTTTGTTTGCCGACAATCGGAAGCTTCCGTTCAACAAGTATGATCGAAAATGTAAAATCGCAAATGACATTCTTATTCATATTTCTTATGTATTGTTTGGTTTTTGAAAGGTGCGATATTTAATCTGTTTCCACTTTAAAAACTCATATCTCAAAAAGTCAACAAGGCGAAATCTTATTTACGCGATTGCGTAAAAAATAGGTCCCCGCCGAATGTTGCGATCACTAACATTGTGATAAATGCAATCATCACGCCACCCCCCCCAATACCCCACCAAAACGCCAAACCCTAATCCCCAACACCCCCCAGCAACACCCCATCCCTCCTCTTAACACCCCTCAACAACCGCAACCTCATCCCCAACACCCCGCAACACCCCCCCATCCCTCCTGAACACCCTAAACACCCCAACCCCACCCCAATACCTTGTAACACACCACCCCCTCCCAAAAACACGCGCCATTTCCCCTCCCCAACACCCCCGCAATCCGCCATTCCCCTCCCCACACCCGCCCGCACACACCCTCATTCCTGCAACAACCCACCCTGCAAACACTCCCATCCCCCTCCCAAAAACACCCCCGCAACACTTCCACCCCTCCCCAACACATGCAACACTCACCCCACACCCTCCCCAACACCCGCATCACCCAACACCCCGAACCTGCCATTTCCCCTCCCAAAACCCCGGCCAAAACACCCTCTCATCCCGCCACAACACGCGGGGCAACAACGCCCAGCCACCGCCCAAACACAGACTAACAAGCCCAACCCCCTGCCCCAAGACACAGGGAACCACCCAAAAACGCAACAAACAAAAAGATTAAAAGAAAATTTGAACAAAAATGCAAAAAAAAACCAAGAAATGACAACAAAGACAAGACACAGCAACACCAACGATAAAACAAACAAGAACCAAACACCCCTTACCAACACCCCACGTCTCCAACAAACACCAACCCCCTCCCCAACACCAACCCCTCCCCAACACCCGTTACCCCAGACACCCTACCATCCCAACACCCTCAGTCCCACCCCTATCGCATAGTAGTCTCATGTAGCGAAGAAATTTTGCCTCCCTATCCGACCCCGCCCAGCCCCGCACAGGTTCAGAGATACAGCAATTATGCATATTTAATTAGCTCTTTGCAGACCTAAGACGCATTCACATACTTTCGAAGTGCCAAAAAAGATGGGGCCAGATAGGCTAGTATTCAGCACAGGCAGGTTGAGTATCAATGTACAGTTTTCAAAAATTATAGCAATTACGCTGATTTTTTGCATATAATTAGCTCATTTGCATACTCAATTTGTCTGAAATACGCCCAAAATCTATTCAGGTCGTGAACTCTTCAGCCCACTTACTTCCACCAAAATTACAGCATTATACGCCTTACAGAACTCCAGAAAACTGGTAAACAGGCCTTGCAGGAAAAGAAAACAGGAAAATTCTCATAATTATGCAAATTAGATAATGAAGTAGCATATTTTACGGCCAAAATCTAATCCCGTCGAGAACTCATCAACCCGCTTCTGTCCACCAAGTTAAATCATTGTCGCCCTTACGGAAACTCCAGATAAATGGCATACAACATGGGTTAACATTTTTGTCACCCCGGACACGAACGGACAACCACGGCGCAAAAGACGATACGGACGGACGACGCTTGCCTCATTTTATTGTCCCCATTCCGAAATCTGTTCGGCGTGGCGCCAATAAGCTTTTGATTCTAATTTCTAATTATTTTGAAATTTAAGCCTTATTATCTAATTGATAAAGTAAAATAGGCATTTCTAAAAAGATACTAATATTTAAAAAACAGTGTTTCTTAGACTAAATGCCACTATCCGAAATGCATTTTAGACAACATGTATCCTTGTATCCAAGGGATTTCCTCAACCGATTGATCTTAGAGAGATGGGTGCAAAAAGCAAATCTAAAAAATGTCACTTATTGGACTATTCATTGAACTAGAATAATGCCACTTGCCCAAGGATAACTTGATTAAGGGGGATCTTTGGTGCACAGTTGGCAAAAATAATTATTTGGTTCCTTTCCTTGACCAATGAACCCCCTTAAACAAGTTCCCATAGTTTTAACTGCAGTTTTTCTACATTATTGATTTGATTTAATTTTATTCTCTTTCACTGTTACCAAATCACAAATGGCACAAAAATTGTAACTTTGTAGAATATGTAGTATTATTATTGAAATCAAGTGTTCCACAGTGTTTTTAAATAATAGATTCCATATGTTTTCTTTTAAGAGATCTGAAGTTCGGGGAGTGAAGAGTGACAGGGGACAGAAAGATGCAGAGAAACCGGTCTAGACAGAGCAGAGACAGGGGACACAAACGTAAATTAAACACCAGGTCAGGTCAGGTCCCACGCAGAGAAGAACCAATGGATCCTCAACTGTTAAAAGAACAGAAAAGGTAAACAAAAAAATACTGTATTGTATATTTCATACAGTTGATGTATGCAGTATTGCTGGATCCCTGAATGAACGACAGACAAAAAAAAATACATAGGTATTTAAACACAAAATCAACAATAATTACAGAAATACAATTTGTTGTATATCCAAGGTTTGGCTACCCAAGTATAACCAATACCAAGGGGTGTGACATGCCATTTATTGCGAATTTCCACACAGAGGCACTCGGAAAAACTAGCTTAAAGGGACCCAATCACTAATAGCCTCGTCCGCAGAACCCCAGATTTTACCTGTTTTTACCTATTTTACTCATATACCCTGTGAAATCTTAGAGCTGAAGGAAGCTTGGTTTGGAAGTTATGAGTGAAAACGTGTCCCATTTTTGTCAACCAATGTCAATTTTACACTACTCTATGGGCTTACAAAATCACGCTTTTAGCTCGCACATCAAAACGGATTGAAATACCAGCGCAAAACTTTACAGATGGGGTTTTGGGGTGAAGGCCATTCTATCAAGGTGAAAACGTTATATACTTAAATCGGGTCATCCCCCTTTAAGAATTGCATGTGGATTGTTTTCAATTACCATAAAAGAAGTTGTGTGTATACTGCAAATATTAATCTATGTGCAAGTAGTTGCCTTTTGAATACAAAAAATGTAGTGATGACCTTAATGAAACATTCTCTGACTTTCAATGTATTGTCTAAAATTTTGTTATTTATAAATTCCAACCAAAATTTATGACTGGAAAACAAAACAACAGTTCAAATCTTTATTTTCATTTGTACTTCCATCAGTGAAAATATTCCTTATTTCAGTATTTAATTAAACAAAGAGACCATTCTAAAACCCTGAAGTTTGACATTTCAGTTACAGAGACCAACATTAGTCTAAATCCAGATTTTGAAATTCAAAATTTTAGCCCAAAATTCAGCTCTAAAGATTTTGTTATTTGAAAATTAAAAAAAAAAAAAAAAAAAATTTTCAATTACCATAAAAGAAGTTGTGTGTATACTGCAAATATTAATCTATGTGCAAGTAGTTGCCTTTTGAATACAAAAAATGTAGTGATGACCTTAATGAAAAGTTCTCTGACTTTCAATGTATTGTCTATAATTTTGTTATTTATAAATTCCAACCAAAATTTATGACTGGAAAGTAAAACAACAGTTCAAATCTTTATTTTCATTTGTACTTCCATCAGTGAAAATATTCCTTATTTCAGTATTTAATTAAACAAAGAGACCATTCTAAAACCCTGAAGTTAGTGATGGCCGATCTTGATCGGCAGATCGGAAATCTGCCCGATTTTGGTCGAATCGGCTTTGAATCGGGATCGGGAGAAAAGTCATCAGCTACCGATCTACCTCACCGATCTCCCAAACTGACAATAAAAAGCCCAAAGTTTACTAAAATACAACAGATTTTTAAAGCTTACCATTTATATTTTTCTATGTGACTACTACATTATGTCATTATAAATGCGCTGCCATCATTTACCGCAAGAATCCTGTTGTTGTACACTGTAGATAATTTCTATTACTTTTGCGTATTTTAAAAAAAAAAAAAAAAAAAAATACCATTTATATTTTTCTATGTGACTACTACATTATGTCATTATAAATGCGCTGCCATCATTTACCGCAAGAATCCTGTTGTTGTACACTGTAGATAATTTCTATTACTTTTGCGTATTTTACGCAATACTTCTGAAACGGGAGGTTTTCCTGCGGGTGAAGATCCTCCAAAATACATGGAAAATTCCATCAACATCTACAGACGGAAATGAGCATGTGTACAAGTAGTCATTGCAGCCATTGTATGGCTGAAAAGAAGACTCCACGTGTGTTTCCTCATACGTAATTCATCAGTATATGTAAAATGCTGGATCATTATTTCTTCATTAAAATTCATGTTTTTGCTCGTTGGATAATATTTAACTCTTCAACATTATTTAAAGTAAAAACAGAGCTTCAATCCACAATGTAACATTCAAACATAAACTTTATCACAAAATTCCCACGACTTAGCTGTAAACAACCTCAGTGAGCCGACACAACGGCGCTGAGTAGGACCTCTCAGCACACGAGTGCCACGTGCCATGCTTGATAACATAATAGCTGCACAGTGGGGGGTTAAATAATTGATTTGATACACTAGCATGCTAACTCAACATAAAAGAAAACATGTTGTTTATTTACGTTAACAAATAGACCACTGGCTGCGGGTAAGTGAAGATCGAGCACTGTTTTGACGTAAAATATCCATAGACTGTCACATGAATATTGTTTCAACTCGTGAGAGGGTAAATGGTTGATAGGTTAGTGTGAATTTCACTGCGATTTCTAATTTACAAATATAATCTGAATCGGGATCTCATCGGTCCGATTCAACAATTTATGATCGGAGATCGGCAGTACCTATCTGGGGCTGGATCGGCCATCACTACCTGAAGTTTGACATTTCAGTTACAGAGACCAACATTAGTCCAAATCCAGATTTTGAAATTCAAAATTTTAGCCCAAAATTCAGCTCTAAAGATTTTGTTATTTGAAAATTCAGGCAACCACCAAAAAAAAAAACAAACAAACAAACAAAAAAACAAAGTTTGCCCAAACCCAACCCTAGGGCATTTTCCTACACCACCCACACGTACAAAAGTAAAAATAACT
>JAMKCH010049081.1:0-11435 GCA_023653785.1 Ophioderma brevispina | reverse complement strand
CGTGGTTCGGAGAGTCATGTAAAGCTGTTGGTCCTGTGTATCAGTGGAGTCAATCCTGAGAACGTAAAAAGTTGCAGACCTCATCGAAAAGAGTAGGGGATCACCCCGGGTCAGTTACCTGCACTCATCACTCTAGTACCAGAGTCCTCTAGTGTGATGCGGGAACCCGCTTTACTGGAGGTTAAATTGATCCAGATCTTAATATAGTTCTGTCCTCATTGATGCTAGATAATGGATCTTATGCATAATCCAGAAATTGAATTTGTTAGATATACCAAACCCTAACAATAATATTATTGCATGTTTGTTTGCAGTTACAAGATGTAACAAAGGAGATGCAAGATAGTGGAGTGTCTGTGTTCAGTCCTAGTTGTGATGACTTTGTGGTCAAGGCATTTAACTGTAGCAAAGCAATGGTAAGGCATTAATATAAAATATACGCAGTTACCACCTTCAAAATTGCACAATTAGGTCGTTTTTTAGACATTTTTGTTTTTGAAAGGTAGGAAATCAAATTCAATATATTTGTATAGAAGCAAACCTCTAAGTCAGGGTTCTCAATTTTATTATCTGAAGGGCCAGAGAATGCCAAACATGTTTGAAAGTCTTACTTGAGGGCCAAATACACCTGAAATTTTTATGTTTACCTGTATATGTTAGAGGAAGTTGAGGGCCAAAAATCTATGGTTGGCGGACCAGATTTGGCCCGCCGACCAAGTATGTTGAACCTAAATTGTGATTTAGTCTTTAAAAATATTTAGTGTATTCTCCATGGTTGGTATTCTGAAAGGGAGACTAACTTTAGACCTGGGTTTAAACCAGGGTTAGTCCTACAAGAGGGGACCTTTTTCCTTTCAAAATACTGTGAAAGTTAAATGTAACGGGTGAGAAAATTCCTCATGGATGGGCTGGAACTCCCCATCCATGAGGAATTTTCTCACCCATTACAGCACACTTTTAAAGTATGTTGTAAGAAAAAAAAGGTCCCCCCTTGTAGGACTAACCCTGGTTTAAACCCAGGTCTAAAGTTAGTCTCCCTTTCAGAATACCAACCCATATGGTCAAATATGGCTTGGTCCAAATTCTTGTAGTCCATTCATAGTGTGTCTAAAAGCATTTAGTCCAACTGCCATTAGTTTTAGGTCTAATAACCAGAAAGAGAACTTGAAAAAAAGGCAATTTGTAAATGAAAATTACAATTTCCAAAATAGACAAAAAGTTGATTTGGCACAAAAAGGGACTTTTGGGTAGAAAATGAAATTTAGCAATTTCAGCAGCACTATGTGGAGAATGGGGGAAAATCCCCCCCATAAGTTTGCATTTCACCTGGTTTGCCCCTCAAACTGGAGCCACCTCGTCAAATGATAGATACTCTCAAATACAGTTAAAATAGCATAATTTACTGGTGACACTTCACTGTATTTTAGCCTATTGAATGTTCATATTTGTCTATTTCCTTTGAAATTGCATATTTTTTCACGTTTTGCGCGTATATACCCATTTTTTTCACTTTTTGCCCTTTTTCATGCACTTTCCCCTCCCCCCTTCACTTTGCCCCCTCCCCCATATTTTTTTCCCTAGATGTTTAGCATTTAAAGGCTAATCAGTGATTTGCCTTAAATCAGGAAAATCAAAAAATCATCAACAAGTCATAATTTTGCAGTCTGTTAAACAAGTTTAAGTATCTAACATACCCTGCAAATGATAGGACCAGAGCAATATAATAAGGACACACTCGGATATTTTAGTCATTACTGTCCGTACTGGGTGTACACGTACTGCAACATGTAATTGAATTGCGATTCGTATCTTTGAACATGCCGTTATCCTTTTCTGTCAATTCCTTAACGTGGAAATAGTGAACTTATGATAATTTTTCAGTCTGTATCCTGCAAGTTTTAACTATTCTTGACTCTTTCAGATTAAATCACTGATAGTGTCTTAAAGAGTTTCCAGAAAACGTGCACTCCAATTTTTTGTCTCACATTCAGGATTTTAGGCATATTGAGAATTGTTTTACCAATGTATATAAATAACTAGCCAGAACACACACTTGTCTTACGATGATATATAAAATATGATTTAGTATTTTCTGTTGTGCACAACAGAAAATTCAAAGTGGCTTCTCTTATGGAGGGCCTATTAGGACAGCAGACGTGTTCAAAAGCAGGTTTTTGGTTCCTTTTCTACTGTTTGTCCAATAAACCTTCGAATCGTTCCCGGGAGGTGTCCTACAAATATCAAGTGTAAAATTTAAAGAAAGAAAATAGTATTCTTGAGCCTTTAAACCAAAACGTGCAGTTTAAAGGCTGACTCGGATGATTCGAAATATATTTTTTTTGCTAGTAATTAAAATAATTCATCTAGAACTAAAGAGGTCACCTAAAATGCTTATGTCCAAAGTTAGAGATGAATCGGATTTTTTTTTGTTTTCATGCAGTAACCATTAACCACAGTATAACAGTGCCATTAGGATACCGTGTATAACAAAAATTACAGATCCGGAATTTATAACAAAGTTGTGATTTCTATATGAAGGACTTCGATCTGAGTTAGTTATTTCACACACAGTGATTAGTTATAGGCAAAGCATTATGTATCTGCACAAAAACATGTTTGTGTGAAAATTGAGTATGCCCTCAGCGGGAAAAATCTCTGAGTAGCCTCTCTTTAAGAGAGATGGGCATTTTGGATGGGTAGCTTAGCTTGGCTATGACTTTTACTTGTAATTATTATCTTGACAGGAACATTCAGGACCACGGATTTATGAAGATCTTAACCCAAGACTTGCTTGCAAAATCAGAGATGATAGGAGTGGTTATCTCCGGGCTTAAAGATAAAGAGTCCATGGAATTCTCCCATCACAAGCATATTAGAACTGAGGCTCGGGATAATTTAGCGGTGTTTTAGAGGTGCTCCTGGTGATGTGCTCTTTGTTGCAGCTGGGAAGCAAGATGAAGTTGTAAGTTGCTTGTGGTGGTAGAATGGTAACGTAGAGTTGTCTTGATAGGCTCTTATTGAATGAAATATTGAATTTGAAAAAACCAAATTTATTTGGTGCATATATATACTTGAAGGCTTGCAGGCCTGCCTACATCACACACACCCACACACCACACACCACCCTCCTCTCTCACCACACACCACACACACACAAATCCCTCTTCACAACACACCCATAGTACATGCACACACACATAATGCACAGATGTTTATTTAGTCGTAGTTTTAAAATGGTTCCATGGTATGGACCACCTGGATTAATTTATTAATGGGTGACAGGCTGTGTTTATGAATAATGGAGGTAAACGAGTGTAAGGCTGTAATATGTGATTTTATTCTATATATTTAAATATGGTGATAGGCCATCTCTAAGAACTATAAATTTATTACTTGTTGTGGACTTTTATTTTTGTGTTGCCTGCATTAAGGCAGGAAGACCATAGGGATCACTTTGCCACTGTTGATTGACTGTTGTTGATGTCTGTTGTTGATGTATGTTGTTGATGGCTGTTGTTGTGAAAAAGGGTTAAATTTGCCTCCAAAATCCCCAGACTGTGATGGATTTAAAACAAACTTGGATAATAGATGCAACATGGGACCCTCATTTCTGAATGAGGTCAAAGGTTCACCATGCCAATGTCAAAGGTCATGTTGAGGTGTCAAGTTATAAGATTAGGTAAAATGTAAAATTGACCTAAATTGAAAAGTTGATAGTTTCAATTGGAACCAAACTTGAGTCATAGGCTGCAGCATTGGCTCCCTCATTTGTTGATGTGGTCAAAGGTCACATACCAAGGTCAAAGTCATATGCAGGCCTCATATCCATTACAAACTGGGACGGCAGGCGACACATGCGGTCCGAGGACCGATGTATTTTGTTCCAAGGCTCCACAATAAAAAAATGTCACCACAGGGTGTATAAAAGTCTTCCACAATATAGATTCTGATCATGCCCACCACATGTGCACCACACACACACACTTTACTACAACCCAACTTTGATGGTTAATCAGAAAAACATTGGGATACACACATTTGCCCATTACTTCACCCAACAATGCTTCCACATCTTACGGTAATAGAGTTAGTGCAACTGTTGAGCCACAATCAAACATATGTTTTGCAACTATTGAAATGTATCTTCTATCTAAATACGACCACCAGTACTCTTCTGCTAATGCTTCATTAGGCATGCTTTCCAAGCTCTTCCACTGTCGTGCAATCATGATGAGTGAGCGGCGGATAGGGGTCTTGAATCGACTAATTATGCCCTATCTGACAAAACCTTTTGAGATCTCATTTTGTTCAGAAAAATGTCCGAGTTCGATTTGCCCTGTTTGTAGAGACTGAAGAGTGGTTTGCCATGATTCTGTAAAAAATCACACCTTTGTGCCCATTTCAGAGCTTTTGAAGCAAAATAACCCAGAAGTATTGTTTGGTGAGGTAATTAACCCTTTAAATTTAAGGCCCATTTGGGCCTGCTCACCTACTGAAGTAACACATTAATTGTAAACTTTGTTTCTCATTTCTCTTAGAATTTCCGTTTGGGAGAACTTCGGCTAACATGTGCAAGATACTTGAAAGTAAAGGTTAATTTGTCTCATTGTTTTGCGTATTGAGTATTATGCATGCAAGTACAAGGGATTTAAATGTGGAAACCAAACAAGAAAAGAAAAGGAATAGACATGTTCCAGTAGTGGCGACAGACCTCTTTTGTCTGGGGGGGCAAAGTGAAATTCTTGGGGCGGGGCCAAAAGTGAAATTCTGGGTGGGGGCGCGGCAAAATTGGAAATTTTCACCAATTTTGCCCAAATTGCTTATGTTTTGGCCCCAAATAACGGAAATTTTGCAAAAAACCTTCATTTTTCTTTCGACGGGGGGGGGGGCAAACTGGGGGGGGCAAGGAAAAAAAATTTGGGGGGGCATGCCCCCCCTAGTGCCCCCCCTGGCACTCGCATGACAGGGTTGTTGGTCCCAGCAAAGGGGTACACAACCTGGCACAACCATTGTGTATTATATCAAAGGCTTTTTTCATAACAGGAATTCTTCAATTGCATTACGGTTGTGCTGCTAGCAGTTATCCTACCAGTCCAATTTTTACCACAAGGGTTGATATCGGCATCCAACTTGCATAAACATGCAAAGTAATGGAATTATTAGGTTCAACGAAAGAGTTGTGCATGATCGAAAGAAAGCAAAGGGTTTATTTATTGTAAATAGCTGTTTTAGTGTGCATTCAAATGTACCGTGTAATATTTGTATTAGGCGGGCTCAGATTCAAATTGTTCCCAATTATGCATCAGGGAAATATTAAGGCTTTTCACACTGAGCCGCGTGATCGACGACTTTTGCGATCGATCGCTATATATAGACTTCAAACCAGCACCAAATTCATTATAATACTTCCAAAACTCTGACCCAACCCCACACATATTCGTGTGTGCTTCTCAAATAACAGCACGAATTAGTCCAATAAATGCACGTACGTAAAGTCTATCTGCCATGTTGAAGTTCCTTACTCAGTCCGTTCAATTTCAATGACGGCAAAAAAATCACAATTTGTGCGTAAACATTAAACCAAGTGACAAGTAAATCATTTTAAAGTTGCCATGTACCTCAGGATTAAAAAAGACAACTACAACCACTGCCGTAAATGCCTATAACGAAAGTATTTTGTGAGATCAGCAGCTCATTACATCCTTTCTTTGTGAAACTTTTACATCGTAACTAAGGCGCTATTGCACATGCGCGTCCAGTATTCAGAAAAACGGGCTGCCACTAAAGAGTCTTAACAAAAAGGGCGAGCGATCGCAACGTAGATCGATCACCGGTCTCCGGGTGATGAACAGCCTTATTGCCTCTCGAGGCCACACGCTTGCGAGAAAAAATGAGAATATACAGTTTAGATCATTTATTCAGTTCATATCCTTCTGATTGAATTGCAGGTACACAGCTCTTGCTATATTGCAAGATACAGCAATGTAGAATTTTGACAACCCGATATAAGTGGGAGATACACGAGCTAATACCCACTTTAAAATCAGAAATCTCTGCAAGAATATGCCATGTTTGCCTACAAAGGTTATGACAAGCGGCTAGGGGCCGACCGGGAACCATATATTACTGTGTAAATCACAATCTAGCCAACTCTGAAGTTTCCTATTGCAATCTCTAAGTCTGCAAAATATAGATTAAAATTTTGATTTTGGGTAGAGTGGGAATCGAACCCCACGATCTTTTGAGTACAAGACGAGCCGCCTATACAACTCCGCCACGAAACGCGAGCCGCAGAAGATGTTTTGTATACGGAAATAAACACATTAAACGAGAATAAAGCGCACAAAACCAACCCCCCTTAATCTTTTGATTGAGGAGGTACCTTGCGCGGCCCCAAGCCGCTTCTAGGTTATTGCCCAACAGGCCCCTTTTATTAGCTGGGGGCTTGGCGATTTTTACCCTATGGTACCGTTCTTTATCTCCTAGGGGACCGCACTAGGTCATGGTACACTTGAGCAAAAACAAGAACTTATTTTTCAGTATTAGGATTACTGAAGCTCACATTTTCACCAAAATTATCGCCTTTCAGTAAAAGATACATTCCAGTACTGCGAATGATTCCAGCATCTTTTACGGAAACATGGAAATACTGTGTTTGACTTCTTGTACACATGGATTTACAGAAGAAGGTATCTACAAAAAACAAAAAAACGAGCATCCGTCATTTCGTCGAGGGTTGCCGCATATTTAATTGCATTATCTGAATTAAAAACATGAGGGGAGTGATTTTTAAGCACATGTTACATTTTCCGATGAATCGTGACTAATTCAACGCCGAAAAATTGATACAATGACTAATATGTTTTAGTTGCATTTTTGGTGTAGTGCCACAGTGGCCGTCAGTTTTCAATGCATACATTACACATACACAAATTAACCAATACTGTTTGTGTACACACGGATAGAAAATTAGTGACCTCCCAGCATGTATTGCGAGCATTTTCACATGATTTAAATGAAAGAAAATATGATAAAAATACAGTATACCACTGATGTATTTTGGTCCGAGCCAGGCGATTATTGTTTTTATGTGTTTTAAAATAAACGTGCATGGTCCCGATCACTAATTAGCCTTGTCCCAGGCAACCCCAGATTTTTTACCATAATTGGTCAAAATGTTGTAATTTCATTATACTCCTGTGAAATCATAGGGCTAAGGAGGTTTGGTTTGGCTGTTATGAATGAAAATGTGCCAATTTGGTCGACCAAATTAATTTTAACACAGTGCTCTATGGGGATTTACAAAATTAGTTTTAGCTATCACAAGCCAAAATGGTTGAAATATCCTCCGCAAAACTTTATAGATGGGGTTTTGGGATGAAGTCCATTCCATCAAGATTAAAAAACTTTTAGACTTAAAATGGATAAACATAAATCAGTTGTCCAAACTGTTGTATTATTTATTTTGGTTTTGTCATCATAAATGAGACGAAACTGTTGGGGGTGTAGACATACACATAAGATGTCCACACAATGAAAGACTCTGCTGGGCGTCATTGCATTTCTGTCCCCTTGCCACAGATAATTGATGTTTTGACTCTTTCTGAAAATATAACGATTTGCTTGAGGGACTGCCATTTCAGCCAAAGGTGAGCAATGCATGCTGGGTGTTGTCAGCTAATGTTTCGAGATCCACAGTCACACAAGCTCCAAGTAGAATGTGATCAGTGAATGTGAACTACTTCCATAAGGAATAGGCAAATTCTCACTCTAATGAAGCCTGTTGTCATGAGGTATACTAATGGAGACTACTGCAACCAAATAATGGAAGTGCATGTGGAAAATGAGACTTTGGACTTCCAAATGCAGAAATGCATGCCTACACAACCAATTTTTCATGGTAAGCTATGAGTAGTTACCCGCAGATACCACGAGTAGAAATAGATACCTACCCACTGACGTTACACACGCGGCCAGGTATTTGCTGTTTTTCTGCGGCATAGACGGATAGTCTACATGCCAGCCGGTGTCTGCACAATCACGAGTAGCTACAGGGTTAAACCAGCTCTCATGCACACGGTATTTCTCATGGCCCATTTTGGTTTTAGATATTTTTGGCATATATTTGCAGTGTATTAAAGCTAATAAACTATGTTTTCCGAGAAAAAACAATGTTTTTAAAAAATAAATGATTTTCAAAAAAAAAAAATGCTAAACGGAGACCAGGGTATAGTGCACACCATTTCTCCACTATCAAAATGGCATAGCACGTGATAGTGCATGTCTGCTCCGATACTGTCAAAACATATCCAACCTTCTCTCCACCTAGGGGGCAACTAACAGGGTAGCCATTTGGGTAGGTACAGCAGAGTAGCCCACATCACTGTATACCTAATACTGTGTACTTTGGAAGCCTATCTTGCAGCTACTTCCTCGCAAACTAGCCAAGGGGTACTGTATAGTAGCTGCCGCGGTAGAACACAGTGCATGTAGCCTTGCCATATAGCTAGGCTACCAAGCAAGTGGAAAAAAAAACGGCCGGTATTTAACAACTTCCAACAATGCTGTTATGATTTTTTTCAGGTTGTAAAGTTAGAGATCCAGTTCATTCCATTTCCTTGGGTAGAAGATTTCCCACTGTTTTTACCCAAGGATGGGGAGGAAGGAAAATGGGAATCTTCGCACCATCCATACGCTCATATAATGATCATCAGGAATTAATTTACACACATCCCTAGTAAAAAAAAACAAAAAAACAACAAAAAAAAAAAAAAAAAAAAAAAAAAATTTAACAAAAAACAAATTTAAAAAAAAAAAAACACAAAAAAAAAAAAAAAGGTGACTTAGTTTGGGTATCTTGTTTGTGTAACATCCCTTCGGGGGTTTATCATATGCAAAACAATCTTTAGTTGCTTTAATATCAACATTTTTAAAAAAGGTCGAACTATGTTTCTTGGCTGAATTAGCTCCACAAATATTAGAAATAATTTTGGCCAGCAAAGACCGCACACAGCTGTTGACCCCATGAAAAAATCGTCTCTTTTATTCTAGAGCAATTTAAGCAGTGGCGACACAATTTTGACAAACTGATATAAGTAAGGACATGCAAAAGCTATACTCTGCAAAATCAGAAAAAATCATTGCGGGAATCTTCCCATATAGGCCTACAAGTTCAGTTTGTAGTTATAGTGCCCTCTAGTTGCCCATTCTCCATAGAAAAGAATGTTAAACGAGATTTAAAGAAAAATCCTATTGCCCGCAATGGAATTTATAAAATTTACACAGGATGAAGTCAGTTGTACAAATAATCAAAATTAGTTCACAAAAGTGTTCGCCGTTGATACTTTTGTGGGCCGCCAGCTATAGTGGCAAGGACCACTTAGAATTGTGTGGTGTGTATGTGTGGATTATGTGTGGATGTGTGAATGTATGTGGGTGTCAATTAATTGTTGGTTTTTTTAAATCGACCTCGATTGAAAAAGTGAAGTTCATTGGAACCAAATTTGTATAGGTGCAACATGGATCCCTCATATGTTTGATGATGGTCAAAGGTCGTGTGCCGGAGACAAAGATCATGTGAGGTCAAAGTTTGAAAAATTTTTAGGCTAGTTGTAAAATGTAAAATTGACCTAAAATTGAAAACTTGAAGCTCAATGGAACAAATTGGTCAAGGTGGACCATGCGATCCCTATATGTTCATGAGGTCAAAGGTCATGTGCCAAGGTTCAAAGGTCATGAGCGGCCCACAGCTTATATTCTTTGAATATAGTGGAGTGCGGAAAGACGAGGAAAACAAAATTTAGTTTATTTATTTGGTTTAAAAAAAAAAAAAAAAAAAAAAAAAAAATTGAGACATTCAAAAACAGCTGTGCGTAATGTGACATTGGAACGGAAGGAAGGAGCCTCTGGGTAGGCCACTGTAAATACTAATAAATTAGATTGCATTCAATAGAACAAAAATGCCTTGTACAGTGCTGTTTAGCTGTGTTACTATATAGCACCTACAGACACTTTACTTGGCAAATGTCCCCACCTCTGAATCCTGTTATTGCATATATATAAATCGCCGTCATAATTTCCGAAACAAAGGGGACACATGCGTGTCTCTTAATTGCGGTTGGATTCCATTGTCAAGCGTTCCTCACCCACTTCCGGGAGATGCACGAGTGTCAGATTTTGTTTTAGAATATGAGGAACATTTAGCAAAGCTGCGCAAATATATTTTAGGCTATATTCCTCTTTCTTTTGCTTTTTCTTCTTCTTTTTTTCTTTTTCTCTTTTTTAAATGTTTTTGTGTTAAATTTGGTGGTGGATTGTAATAAATATGGTTCAGCATACGGTGGCCAATAAGATGGAAAACAAAAATTAACTCATACACAGGTCTTTCCAAAAAGTGACCACCAGCTGCAGTCCAAGCCTCTTTGTTTGTGGTGCTCATAACTCCATCATGACTCCTCGTTTGAGCTCATTACATGATAACTTAAAGCAATAAACAGCACATATTTGAAGAGAGCATCCAATTTTCCCAGATATTTTGAAATTTTTGCCCACAGTTGGCTTTGGTAATTGGCTAGTTAAACTATACCTGTGAATGGTAGAGTCAAAAAGTCTCTATGTGTCGCAAAAAGGAATATTTGTAATTAGAATAATAAATATCGGAGATACTCCAGTTAATAATTCAACGGCTGCAGGAAAAGGCTCCATATGAAATATCCGGAATTGCACCATGTAAGTGTGTACCACTCTTCCATTATAGTTGTTCCGTCGGTTCAGATAGTTAAGTTAGAGGTCATTTTTGTGAGGTGCATTTCTCATGAACGACATAAAATTGGCCTTTCCGGCTCCGCCCTTAAATTACAATCAGTAATCCCCGATTTTAATTAAACAATCGTTACTTTTATGACAAATTTTTAGCATTGTCGTTTGCAGGTATAGTTGATTAGACAATTACCAAACATAGAGGTACAGTATTGCTTTAATGTTTCTCAGACTGAACAGAGAGGGTATAGGAATGGCACACTTGCGTCCACATTTAGTGACAGTTGCTCTGACTGGGATCCATGTTTGACCACCACTGAGAAATAACACCACCAAAAATTTCCCATGCAGTATTTGATATCAAACTATTATGTCCATAGAGTAAATTTGAAGGTCTGTAGTAAAAGGGGCCCCACTAGCAGTGATGAGCTAAATCAGAAAATCAAAAAAATCATCAAAAAGTCAGATTTTGGCATGCTGAAAAACAGTGCATGGTTCCTATAGTAGATTTCAATAATAAGTGAGACATATTAAACGTTTTAGGTCGGTCCATTCACCGTGAGAGGTAGAGGAAATTATTTTAAAAGCTATGTTGTAAAAAAGTTTATGGATACTCCTACAATATATTCGTAATGTAGCTTTTAAAGAATGTTGACTAAAATACATTATTTCAGATC
>JAMKCH010049080.1:0-11166 GCA_023653785.1 Ophioderma brevispina | reverse complement strand
TCAACTAACATCACCTCCCTAAGTTGCCCAAATTTTTGCCCGACTTCTTTTGAGAGAGCCATCGATCACACATTTGTTCCGTTACACCACGGGCAAATTTTCAACATGGGTCTGGTCATCCTATTTCTGACAAGATCTGAAATTTTGTCTATATGCTCTGGTACCAATTCTAATGCTTTGAGCACTGCCTCTTAACCTCGTCATAATCACTACATCTGTCGAATGACATGGCCGAATATTTTCTCGGGCTTTACCAATGAACACTGACTGTACACAAGGTCCAAGACTCTTGGGCCATTTCAAAGCTATTGGCAATTTTCTCAAAGTGTAAGAAGAATTTGTCTACTTCTTGTTTCTTTGAAATTGTGGAACCAGGCGAATATTTTTCGCCGCATCAAAACCGATTTCTTGGAAGAGTCTGATGCGCTAGCCTTTGGTTGCAATTTTTTAATCTCTAATTTGACTTCAAGCTCCTTTTGTTTCATCTCATTCTTAATTTTTCCTTTTCCATTCCTTTTCTTTTCAATTTGCCATTCAATCTCTTTTTGTCTTCATTTCATTTTGCATTTGCAATTCCTTTTCTTGTGTTGCATTTCCAATTTCATTTTTTGTTGCATTTCTTTTTGCATTTGCATCGCAATTTTCTCTTTTTCCCAATTTCAATTTGCAATTTTTCTTTTTCCATGGCCATTTTTTGCATTTCAAGTTCTTTTAATTTGACGGCATCCTTGCGCCCTGTTCCAGAACCCTCTGCTATCCTTTCCAAGTAAGATTCACCCCAAACATCTTCCTGACAATTTTCAATCAATTAATTTTGATGACTTGCTTCTCATAGCATGTTTTGCCTCAAGAGATCCTAAATGCTTGGCTAGTTTCATTCACTCAGGCTTTCTTCTCAGCGCATAAACTTTCTTCTCCCATGTTATTTGCCCTATGCACACTTCTGCATCAACTCCATTTGGCTTTACTCAACACAAATATAATATTGACTTGAACAACTACAAAGTAGTACATGTACTAACACCAAAATTTTGTATGCCAATGTGCCAATGTTTATCACAATTTTAATGTGTAAAATTCTGAACAATAAGGCTCAAATTTATCTCAATTAATTCCAAGGACGAGCAAACCATTCTGTTATGACGTCTCGTAGACGTAAAGGTCCGAAAGTACTTTCAAACACAATAAACTATGCCTTGGTGCACAGTGAATCTAATTTTATATAATATAACAGATTTTAATGAGTGTAATTGTTCAAGATTTGGTATTTCCAAACCATCATTACATATATAAGTACACACATTAGTTACTTGATACTTAATGTCCGAGAAGCGTTGCAAGTTCAACGATGATATGTCCTCCAACAGAGAAGACCTCCACAATGAACAGCATGACAGCAAGTCACAATTATAAATCCTTAGGTAATAATATTCCATTGATTCTCGCAGTCCCTGACGATACCTTTTGGTCAGCCGTTCAGACGACACTAAATATGCCCAGTAGATCATCCAAGATATCACCACGATTTCTATCATCCTGTCCCATGATTTGGAATCTATTTTTGATTCCCAGCACTTCGGCTTCAAAGACGACAGTAGAATATTACAGCACTCTGCTTACATGGAATTGAAAATAAATAAATTCCTGGCACTGTGTGGAGCATAATCTAACCATTATTGTAGATAATATACAAATAGCTATAACAATACTTTATAGCTGATTACAACTGCGGACCCATCTTCTATCCAGTCTCCTAATATATGCACAATATTCATAACTAATTATTTCCCTAAACTAAAAAATAAGGTATTACAACATTATCATGCATAACATAACCTAGCACTGTCAAAAGAGATTTCACAAAAATCCTCATCTGAATCACATCCACTTTAATAACTCTAAGGGGGAATCCCCAGGTCATGCAATGTTTTGAAAAAGCATAAACAAGTTGACGTCCGTTTCTAAGTTTAGCAGTCTTGGGAATTCCCCACTTCCCCATTGTGCAATCAAACATGTGCAACTTGCAAAAACAAACTAGGGGTATTCCCCTTCTCTTTTAATAGTAAACAAGTCTTTTTTTCCCGTGAGAATCTTTTTCTCAAATAAAATTGAGAAATAATCTTTTTAATCAGAAAAATGGAGGCTATAACACTACAACTGGAGCAGTCGTGCTTTCTGTACCCAGGGATTTACTTCTTACTGCGTTCCTTCTAGCACTAATGGACGTTGAACTCGGTGTCCCTGTTGGCGTTGTGAGATTCAATAGAAAGAAAAGAGTTGTAGGTAATGTGGTGTAGCTAATACTGCAACGGAACATGCTGTGAGCGTTGATTCAATACAGACACAAACCAGAGGTGAAGATGGGGACCAAAGCGATGCTCTAATCCCAAATGCAATGGTTTTTCCTCTGGATATTGAAGAGGTCACTATTCTTCTAAATTTTCGTTACACAGCAACGAGATCTCTTTTGTCGGGTACGACGCCTCATTGTGGGTCAATCGAGATGAAATTGATGATCAGCGGAGGAGTAAAATTACCAACCTACCTCAAATTTCTGGTCAAATGCCATTTATTTTGAGAAAACAACCAAGCTCTCAAATATGAAAGTACTTTCTCTTCATATACTAGTGCATTTTCAGACATTTTGAAGCAGATTTTCAGATGCCAATCGAAGAAAATGGACTGTCCAAGATTTTGTTCTACTTGTCTGGTTAGTGACATGACACATGGTTTCGATCATATTTAAAATTAGACCCTTCCATTTAGTGTGGGCTCTGGAAAACGAATTATATACGCGCTGCAAAGAATAAACGTTTTGATGTGACGCATCACAATACAGGTCTATATTTGTTTTTTTTATGTTATTTGACGTGTTCAGCCTGCAACACGCCTGGTTACTGCGGAAAACTTGCCAGAGGCAGAACTGGAAAACCCAAGAAAAGTGCCGCGACCATACAAATGAAATCATAAGCTGCGGATGTCTTGCAAACCTTTTTATCATCAATCTGGTACGCCCTTTCTGTCCCCATATTATATTGGGAATGCTCTGCTGGCATTGACATGCTAAATCTTCGCGTGGAAATGAATGCGTCAGTCAGGGGATAACGTCCTCTGAAGCGGATCCGATTAAGAGTAGCTACTCTATTTTCCTGTCGGCAGGTTGTGGTAATCTTAGAAATTGGATCAACACCGTGGCTTCGTTACCGAAACAGTATTTGATGGAAAGGTACATACCGTTCTCAACGATTTCGATCCATTTGTGCAATCTAGAAAAGTGTTCTGCATTTATTCACTGATGATTACTATCCTGATGATGATATAGCTGCAAGAATCACTACTCTCTGGTACTCTCTTCACTTAACTGAGGAGACACAACTTCTGGTGGATTGTCCTGACGGCACTGCAAGGTTTGACCGCAAATGCTCTAGGTGAAATCACAGGAGGAATTATCCAAATGACTGAAGCAGACATTCTCCCATGCGTGAAGTTTGGCAAGGGTGGCTCAATTTAGAATGCAGAAGAAAAAATGTCTTCCTAACTACAATTGATATTCTTCACAATCATGAGCGACAGCAATTGTACAAGGATTTTTCCCAGAAGCGGATCGAAGGGCCTTAGCGCTGTCCGAATGGACTGCCAAGTGAGTTCGTACGGTCGTTTGATGATATCAGAAACGCGGACGATTTTGTCCTGGTAATATTCAAACCGTCCATAGTCTGATCTACTATAACCCTACATGACCCGGCTACAAAGTTCACAAAACATCACGCAAAATCGAAGAAACTCCTTAGAGTACTCGTCTCTCCACAAAGCTGAAGTTGTGTATTGTTTTGGCGATGATCTTATCCCTTTTGGTGACGTGGGATTATCTGAAGGTCAAGAAACATCATTACAACAAGAGTCAATGATCGTCATGTTTCATAGATATATAACTAATCGATCAAGCGGCGATAATAGTTTGAAAGCCGGGCTTCTTACTACGCGTCCTTCATCGTTTGGAATTGCCTCGAATTACCAGTAAGACTTGAATGTAAAATCATGTAAATTCGACCGCATCTTCACTTCCAACAGCGCTACTTCTCGGAACCAGCCCTACTTGAGCATGAAACCACTTTTCTCTAACAAGCCCACGAATATTAACATTGCACTCAATACTGAAACTGGTAATGGCTTTCTTTCCATATGCTAATATTAGAAGACCTCTCCTCTGGCAACCAAGATGGACAGCGGGATGCAACAGCTGCTCTGTGCGCTATTGCAGCTGTCAAAGATACTTACAGCGATGTCGAAGGAGCACAGGCAAGGTTTAGGAATCCGGTTTTTATGAACGTTGAGTGTCAAAAAGCTGTTAGGCGCGGCCATTTTTTCTTGCAAGAATATTTCAATTACATGGCGTGGTTTGTAAGCTACCTGAGAGCCGAATTCTTAGTATTCAACGAGCCTTCAAAATCTAAACACCCTCCGACATTTCAGAAAGTTAAGCAAAGTCAGGGCCTCAAGTTACGCGACTTTCGACGTGGAGAACTGAACAAAGTTGTCCCGTTTCACTACCGTCGCAACGTGCGTCACGTGAACTTAATGCGTGGTATGGAGCGAATGCTAGAATGGCATTTTCCTGACAAAGACGAAATCTAAGGTACTATTGCCAATATATATTGACCATAATAAGGGTGTAAAGCAGATCATTTACAAGATCAAATACCTGTCAGATGCGACTAAAAGTCAAGACGTAGACTACTTCCGAATTTAATCTAAACTTATACTCTGGCGAATAATTTCTTGGACATAATAAACGCACGCGTTGATCGTTGCGTGTACAGCGTCTACGTGCAGCACAATGGTGCGCCATTTTGGCGGGGAATCGGGCGTACGTTCTAAAATGTCCAAGAAATTATGAGCCAGAGTATTCGCTGATGTAGATAGAGCACGTTAGAATAAGACCATTGCTACGTCAACTGGCTCACGCTAACTTTTGTACGAACCACTGATTACATTGATCACAATACAAATCCTATGGCATGTTATAACTCGGAACAGGTGCTTGAGCCAAGGCTTGAACCAGTAACCAATGGATACTAACGTGCACTACATCAGCGAATACTTCGCCAGTTTGGACATGTATAGTTCGTAGTGTAATATTCTTAATGGATAATGCACAGTCGTCCAGCTGACTTCTCTGAAACTCAAATAATTGTCTTTATAGTTGGTCAAATGATGTTATGTCTAAAATAGGCGAACTGGTGAAAACATCATTTGTGTGTGTGACGAACAATGGAGCTCCCCCTTACCAACCTCGTGCCATTCTCTTTTATGTCTCTAGCAAGAGGACACAGGGATTGCTTTGGGATGGAATGTGGTCCTGTGGTGTGGTGCAAATGTTGACCCAAATGTTTGCCCCCCGCCTGTTTTTCCAACATACATCGCACATTTTCATGCACTTTCGCATGTAATTGTCCTTGAGAAGTGCTCCACAGTTACCATCAAAGGTACTGTGGAGATCAAATGGTCATCCTAAGGTCATTGGCCCCCAAACTGGTAAAATGGTTCTGGTAGTGTCCCCGCCTGTTGGTGTTCACCTTCGTGACCTCAGTGACCTTATGGCGCCCCAAAAGGCCAAAACTATAACCTTCTTGGTGCATGCCACATATGTCAATTTCTATGGCACTTAGATACAATGGTCTGTGTAGTGTCCCCATGGTTTGGGTGACCTCGTGCGACCGTGGTGCCCTCGTGTGTCCCTTCCAAGGCCGCCAACAGGCCAAACTATTAAATTGAGTGGTTCATCCACATATTGTCGATTCAATTTCTATGGCACTTAGATACAATGTCCTTGGGTAGTGCCCCCACATGTTGATAACCTCATGTGACCTTGGTGACCCTCATGTGACCGTCTTCGTGGCCCAAAAAAAGAAGGCCAAAATTGGTGGTGTGTCCGTGTGTTGGTGTAGGCCACTATCGCGCTCGATTTCATGACTGTGGGATACAATGACGAATATTGGGGCTTGAATGCGAGATACTCCACTGAAATTGATAATCAAAATTCTGAAATTTTAATTAAAATTGAAAATCACTGTTGCCCCCTCAGTGTATAATGCCAGGCGAATCAGATTGATGTAGATTTTGGTGACGCCATAGTGGATGCGCCTTAGAATTGCTGGTAATCATCAATGACCACAAGTGGACCCAACGCCTTTAGCTTACCTTTTAACATGATACGGTAGCAGAATGGATCCTCGGGATCGGAGCCTCTGCAAGCACTTTTGGTTTTCAAATTGAAATTCAATCCGAAAATGTTTTATGAGTTTTACCTTCGATAAATTCTTCAATGAAAGGATCGGGTTAGACAGGGCATCTGTGTCAATTATTATTTTATTATTCTTATTCGTAATGTAAGTTGATCTGCAGTCATTATATGTCAGTATTAAGACATGCTGATAACGATGTTACCAAACTGTGGTACATACAATTTACAAGAGTTACTGCCCAAATGACCGCATATCATTTGTGGAAGCCCATCTCAAAACACCTGACCTATTGTGTTTATAACCCATACAAAACGGATGCGTATTTTTTATGGTCGGCTACGACGTTTATGGATATATCACGAAAATGGCCCCCCTTAAAGACAGTAAGATTTCCCCCTAGATGATCCAATACCTCCCAATAAAATTCTCGGAAGTCCTAAGGAGAGGTAGAGATTTACAAGTTAGGAACCCAAAAATTTATAGTCTGATGTTTGTTTTTATTCGGTCCGTCAATGCATATTTTCTATGACAATATGGTTTCATTCATTTCTGTGGGTTTCAATGGGGATATGTTGGTTCCCGAAATTTAAACGGAAACGGGCCGATTAAAGTACTTATTAATGTATAAATCTTCTGTTATTGTAGATAAAAAGCTTCAAATCTGTATCGAATAATTTTAAATTTAAATTTTTCATGAGCCCTTGAGTTAATTCCGATAATGTGTGTTTGATGAGCTCGTGGTTGTCATGACTGGTGCAGAAAGGGCAATAATTTGCAGGAGTAAATGGACTTAAACATACTTTTTGCCTTATGGTATATTTTGTGCTTTTGGTTACCCCCATCCGTATAGTTCAATCTAACGACATTACTTCGCTCCAACAGATGCTGTGGTGGATCAAATAAGTCATGCTCCTCTTATTTAAACGCAACATTGTCTTTTCACTGTATATCAATAGGTTGCTGGATCACATTAAAAAGAGAGATTAAAAAATCGTATGAATGACAATCGATTTTCAGGTGAGGCAAATGAAAAAAATGTTGCCTCAACCCATGCACGTAAAAGTCAGATTGAGTTTCCTGGGGTAATCAATACAACCCCTTCAGAGTGAATGGAATCGTCGAAACTTCTTTTAATGCCATGAATCAAATAAAAATCGCCACTATACCTCTTGATGTCCGTGCGGAGCAGTCAAAGTAATTTGTTTGTTGTTGCTGGGTTTTTCATCTTGCTAGTGGGTCTAGGGTCACGCATCGAAACCCTAGAACTGGGTTTTTACATCCCAATGTATTATTCATTCAAAGTACAGTACGATTTCAATTTTAAGGACACAGGTATTTTGTTTGAAGCACAACCTTAATTTACACTAAGGTGTTGCATATCTTTTTATATTTTTTCTGATTTCTTCTAGATTTACATTTGATGTAAAATAACGTAACACGATGTATTTATGTATGAAAAGGCTGATTTTGTTATGATGCACAACCATAATCATTCATTCTCTCATTTTTTTTCTTTTCAGAGCCATTCAGTGCACTGTGCATTTATATCATATGATATCAGATTGCATGCATAACATTACATAACTGTTTCATACATCACAGGATATTGGTGGGGGGGGGTGGGGGGGGGGGGGGGGGGGCAAAATTTTTGGATGTTACACAGACATATCTAATTGCTAAGTATATTAAATAATCCAGTTAAACGGATAATGGTATGGTACATTTATTATCCAACAATCATATGTTAAACCAGGCCTTGTGTTTTTTCTAATGTACATGAGACATACTACCATTCTTTTTTTAAATTCATATATCAAGTGGCTAAACATTTAAACCTTGTTCTAAAATAGCATTGAGATTGGGAAATATTCCGGATGGATAGAAGGATATGTAATCCAAAAACCCACACAGTGAGGAGTTAATATATTATAAAATCCTTCTTCATGAGTGCTTCTGATCGTAAACTTCAAGGTTTCTTAATAAGGTTTCATCTCCCAGTTGTGTGCTCTGCCTTGCAAGTGTTTGGCCTCTTTATTGAATAAAGAACAATTTTTTTTGCTCTGCCTTTGGCAGTGTTGGCCTCTTTATTGCTAAGACAATTTTTGCAATATATTTAAAATTCACGGGTTAAGTGATTATAATTACTCAGACAATTCTTACACGTATGTGTTTAGAAAACGTTGTGCAAAGAAGTATTTATAGTGTTAAACTGTCAAATTTTCTATTGTCTCAAATGCCTGGGGGTATCACCGGGTCAAATACCTAACATATTTTAATTTTTACACATGTTTTAGCTACAAAGCGTGTTAGATATTAAACATGATCTGACAAAGGGTTTGTTTTTGAGTCTACTCACTCTTTTTAACAATGTATGTATATTTTTGTGATTTTTGGTAATTGAAATATATGCCTATTTGCAATTAAAAAAGTAGAGTTGTATCGTTTAATTTTTAAAACAAGAGAAATTACCCGTAGTGATATCTTTAGTATCCCTTTAAAAACAGTCTGAGTCAACATTGTTAACGCCCGTCTTCCGGTTTTGTCTGCTTTCCACGGGCGTTAAAAGTGTATATTTCCGCTAAACGTGCTGGGATTCCCTAATCATGGCAATCATCATGACGTGCGATGTGACGGCTCTCACTTAAATGCATACGGAATTGGTACACACATCTTTTGAGGCTTCTTATTACACGTAATTATATCCGCTTCAATTGTATTTAGTTTTGATCAATATGTATAGTTTCTGAATGGTAATAGAAGCTAATAGAATTTTTCAAGGTGTCAAAATTCTTGAGCTGTGAAGATATTTGTCACTCTTGCACATTATTCTTTAGTGTGGTATGGTGTGTGGTCCCGTAGGATTTTCATGCTAAAATTGATTTTGTTGCTGTTTGGGTTTAGGGCTTATAAACTGTCCGAAAATGATGGGGTTCAAATTTTCGGACTGTTGCCCATTCTACAGGGGGGGGGGGATGTTAGTGCAGGGAAAATTTAAAATCGAGTCAAGTTGTGTTTTTAATGTACACTAACACGTTCGTCTCCTTATGAGTATTAGAAAAAATATATTTGCCTAGGTTTCAATCTTTATAGTTAAAGCGGTATAGCCCCACAATGGTTCAAGGTCCCCCTGAGAGTAAATGCTCAGATGTTGTTGAAAGTGGTGTCAAATGATTCCTCTTGTTATACTGAAGCAGAAAATGCATTTTAACTGATTTGGTGATGTCACCATTGCAACATCCAGGTAAAGTTTCGGTGACCCCCCATAGACCATGTATACATTTTGCTATGTAATTAGCCAAACAAATGTCACACACTGTAAAATACATTTTTGGATCCTGTGAGATAATCCAAATAACTTGTCACCAGTTTCAACAAGTTTTGAGCATCGGATAAATTTTACCCCAGGATGACCTTGATAATTATTATGGGAGCCATTTCACGTGAAGTTAACCATACAGAAACGTAGAAGAAAATATCAAAGGAACAAAAACATTGGAGGCACTCATGTTGAAATTTATGGTAAAAGGTGGAATTTTCGATCGTAACCGTGCCCTAAATGTCGCCTGCCAGACGATTTACCACCATCTTAAATTTAACTCCACACTGGTTTGACTACGCACACATACTCGGACTTTAAAAATATATACAGGGGATGCAGGCCATGAAATCAGCAACTCAAAAGCCAGAGAGTCTAAGTATCGCCATCGCCCTCAATTTAGATTTCCAGGTGCGTACGAATTATAGAACTTACCAACGGGTGCACCTAGGCAAGTGAAGACCAAAATGTAAAGGTGTCCCATCTTTAATCCGCAGCTACTACTCTCCTTTCAACGTTGCCGTAATCTACTTGAATTGTTAGCACGATTAGTCATGCATTATAAATCCATCTCGCCTAAGCTTTCATCCTGTGTCTTTTACATAGGGTGCTTGCATTATAACAGGGTGGCCTATAGTAAAAAAAAAGGAAAAGAATAAAAAAAATGAAAAAGGACCAAACAAAAGGCTCCACCACTGCACTGTGAAGAGGCAAGATGAATTGTGTTGTTGAATCGTATGCATTAAAGCAATGGCCTCGGGACAATGACGCTTGCTATTTGATCAACTCGCTCATATCGCTGTTCGGGTGTCTGGAATTCCTACTGTCCGCGGGAAAACGTGCAATGACGCTTCCTGTTTGATCAATTCGCTCATGTCGCTGTTCGAGTGTCTGCATTTTCCTACCATCCCCGTTCGAGGACAAACGAATGTCGTTTCATGGGTCTATTCGAATCACTGATAGGCCTAATGTTTGATCTGTACAGGAATTGAGTGAGTACCCCGGGTGAGTACATAGCAATACTTGTGTGTATATGTGCATATTGTTTATATACAGTTGGCACAGAAAGTATCTCGGCATGTTTTTCGATCAGTATTGTGCCAAAGCCCGATAACTCTGAAATTTTCAAAATATACATTTTGTTGACTAGGTCTTTTATTTAACACCTTGCTTGTAAAAAAGTGTTTAAAATGGCTGAGATAGAACGCCCGAAAGACGCAACCCCCCCCCCAAACCAAAAGTGGCACTTTTTGGATTTTTCAATGGGCATTGCAGTGTACTAGCTGCGACACGAACACGCGGACCCGCACGCGGACTACAATCAATATTGCAAGTTGGCTTTCTCGCTCATTCAGTCGGAAACCCTCTTTGTGTAAACTCATGGAAGAAACAGATAAGAAGGAAGCACATCGACTACCACCATCCGATTTTAATAGCTTTTAATCTGTTTATCCATCCACCCGCACAAAAAAGGAAGGGATTCATCACCCGATTCATCAGCGACCCTTTGATCATAATCCCTCTGCCGCAATCGATGATCGGCGAGCAATCATTACTGGAGAATTTCTTGAAAACTCAATATACGAACACATAAAAGTATATTGC
>JAMKCH010049079.1:0-11193 GCA_023653785.1 Ophioderma brevispina | reverse complement strand
CCCACACCTTGCCCCCTCCTTTCTACCAAGTTACATCATTGTTAGCTCTTACGAAACTCATGGAACGTCTAACTCCAAATTTGTTGCTTCGCCCACAACAATGACAACGTTATAAATTAGAATCCACATTCACAGGGCATGCGATCCACGATGTCGATGATAAAACAATGAATGTGCTAGTTCTGGCTCCTACGGGGACATCTATTTATATCCACAAAGCGATTTGGTTCAAATGCTAAATCACTGACTCTAAATCGCCTCCGGAGTACGAAGTTGGCACTAGAATGGTCTTGAAAAAAGACGGTTATTTTGCCAGGGTGCGGGACAGGCCTCAAAGAAATACCAATTTCAGACGTCACCATTGATTGGTTTAACACGTAAATGTGAAATCTTGACGAAAAAATTCTGAATTTTTATATGTGTCAAGGAATATTTTCTTATTCCAAAACCGTGGGAGATGAAGAATCAACCACTGAAGGGTTATTCTGATTTTTTTGTATTAATAACGAAAGAGGAGGAGGTCGTATATGTGGGAGCATGGGAACACCCATGACTGACCCACCTTCCCAAGCACCCAAATTGGTTTTGTGTGTTGCATCCGTATTGTTGAATTATTTTGACATTTGTGGTGAGTTCCGATAATGAATGAGGCTTGGCCGACCAGCCTGGTTTTTATTGCATTCATTTTAGTCACGTCGGCCACACGACGCCATTTTTCTGCGTCAGATTCAGTGTCTATTCTATGGTTTTTTTAGCTATTTTACGAAACACAGGCGCAATCACTGTTTGGACTTGCTAACAACTGCCCATTCTTGCCACTGATTTTCAAGGATCATATGACGAGGTCATAATTAACTTTTTAAAAAAAGAAAAAACCTAAAAAATTTTATTAAAAAAAACACCACGGCTCTTCCATTGACTTACATTACACCATCTTATGCTAACCGATGGAATTGAACGAGGTTATAGGCGCTCTCGGGGGCGTAACGGTGAATATCTGAATCACTGGAAAATAGTCAAAATTTCGTAGCAGGAACACGCCATATTTGGGTAAGAACACACCAATTTGTAAAGAACACACAATATAGGGATATGGGGCATTCTGGGCTAATTTATCACAAATCTGTGTTTTTTTTTGAAACATTTTTTTATTAATCGCTATTGGGGTTCCCTGGGTTTCCCATTGAAGTGTTGGCTCGCTGCGCCAACATCGAGCCCTCTGACAAGGAGGTATTTACTTAAAATAGCGAAAACTGTGTTACCAGCAGAAATGTTGTCTACCAGGCTGAAGCTCGACGCGTTTGTAGGGATCGAGGAACGTTCGTGCCACGAAATCCAAAACTGGTTTTAGCACGGAGGGGGACATGAAAATTTCCAAGGCAAAATGGGTAACATGAAACTTTAACTGGGGAAATCTTATAAAATCAGGGGGAATGTAAATTTATACACATCCCCCACGTAAATCATGACACTCCTTTTTAGGGCGCATTGAATTCCTGTCTCATGTAGGAAATATGTTTTTCATCAGTGCTACTCTTAGTTTCTTGTTTGTAATTAGGAGATGAAGTCCTGCTCATGTAGGGGAATGTGTTTTATATCAATTAATCAGTGCTACTCTTAGTTTTTTGTATGTGATTAGGAGCATTTGAAGAAAAATTGAGACAAGTGGTTGGTGCAGGGCCGTGTTTGCAGATTGATTGGGGGGGGGGTGGGACTTCAAAAAAGGGGACCTTTTTTGTAACAGTGGACCTAACCACCCTAAAAATGGTCTTTTTTGAATTTGAACATATTTTATCACCAAAAAGTGGACTTTCTTGTCAAAAACTGTTCTAAATTTTCGATCTTTTGTCAAAAATTCAGCAAAACGTGACCTTTTCCCCATTTGTGGAAATTGGGGATGACGAACTGCACCCCCCCCCCCCCCCGGCAACAATTTGACTACCTATTTTTAAGTTTGGATGTAGGGAAAAGCTTAGGGAATATGTTCTTATATCAGTGCTACTCTGAGTTTCCTTTGAAATAGGCAATCAGAGATGGACTCAAAAAACCAACCAAATACAATAAAATCCTGGAGAATTTGTTAATTTTAGCTTTTTTTGAAAGCTACAAGAAAAAGCTTTTTAATCGCCACAATCTGGATTCAAAATGCAAGGCTGCACGTACACATTAGATAATTTATACTATGCATGTTATTATTTTATTTACTACATCATTTGTCTGTGGTTGTGTTTACGCAACCTGCATGGGCCTTGTCTTACAATGATGGCTTGCGATTATTGACAAATCTTCCGTCCAGTTTCAATCATGCACAAATACTGTCAAACATTTCCGCTAATGACATCGCGCAATTGGTCAAGATTGGTAGTACTTGATTGGTTCGGTAAATTTCCTTGATTGCAACTGGATAGAAAATGACACTTGCTGGGGGTGATAAATATGAAGGCAGGGGCTTTAAAAATATCAAGGAGTCAGTAATTGACACCAGATATGTGAATCACAATAAAGACATCACTAAATTGACTGCGCAGGGTAGGCAGTGTTTTAGGGGGAAAAGGTGCATTTTCCACATTTACGGGATGATCGTTATCCTCTTATAGGGGATGATTTATTTAGGGGTAACCAACATTTGTGTACCCCCTACTTATTAGCAGCTTGAATTTGGAACCCACCAGGGGCGTAACACGGGTCACTTGTCAGGGGAAATTCCCGGTTTTGAGGCAGATATTTCCTGATGAGCAGGCAACAAGAGCTGATTTAACATGATTTTCAAGCCTTTTCTTTTCGGTCAAAGCTCTCAAAGCCCCCCCCCCCATCCCCCCTGCCTGTTTAATATGCAACAGGACACCAACCCCATGAGAGACTGGTGTAAATTATTTGAACTACATGATATTGGCAATAAAAATTATCAGTAGCATAATTGTCATCTGATAGGGAAAAAAAAAAAAAAAAAAAACGCAACCTGCCTGGCCTTGTCTTTACAATGACTGGCTTGCGATTAGTGACCACTCCTTCCGTCCAGTTTCAATCATGCACAAATACTGTCAACATTTTCGATAATGACATCGCATTGGTCAATATTTGAGTACTTGATTGGTGCGAGTAATTCCTTGATTGAACTGGTAGAAAATGACATATTGCTGGGGTGATAAATATGAGCAGGGGCTAAAAATAATCAAGGAGTCAGTAATTGACACCAGATATGTGAATCACAATAAAGACATCACTAAATTGACTGCGCAGGGTAGGCAGTGTTTTAGGGGGAAAAGGTGCATTTTCCACATTTACGGGATGATCGTTATCCTCTTATAGGGGATGATTTATTTAGGGGTAACCAACATTTGTGTACCCCCTACTTATTAGCAGCTTGAATTTGGAACCCACCAGGGGCGTAACACGGGTCACTTGTCAGGGGAAATTCCCGGTTTTGAGGCAGATATTTCCTGAAACGCTGTCGTAATGACAAGACGTGTTTGAAACTGGCTCTCCACGACCAGCCATGATACTGTTTATATTTATGGATATCTAAGTATGAATGTTTCAAAAAGAAGCACTATAACCGGCTATTTTCTGAGAGAGAAATCGGATCAGGAAAAATCTTCCAAAATGGACTCAGAACCAGGAAAAAACAGTGACAAAAACCAAAAAAAAAAAAAAAAAAAACCCCTGCCTGTTTAATATGCAACAGGACACCAACCCCATGAGAGACTGGTGTAAATTATTTGAACTACATGATATTGGCAATAAAAATTATCAGTAGCATAATTGTCATCTGATAGGGGAGCACCAAGCTCTTCTGATGGAGGACAAGGGGGGGGGGTGGCAATTTTCTGCAATTTTTCAATAGAATTTGTCAAAATTTGACATTGATAGATGGAAAATGCCCCTGTCCCCTTTGATGTTGTCACACCACTAAAAATCAGTCAAATGTCATCTATTTACCAACTGCCGGGCCAACTGCATGGCATAGATTATTATTTAGATAATATATATTTAAATGATGATTTTGTTATCCACAACCTTGTGCCGATGACTTATACCTAGAAAAATTTAGATTTTTATTCCATCTGAACCATTGCCAATGTTTTGGCCTAAGTATAGTATACATGCCTCATCTTATAAGATCTGTACATAATCTGTACATATATGTACAGATTCGACCTAATCTGGACAAAATTTGCAATCCTGTAATTTCTGTTTGAAAACACAGAAATTACAACACAGTGGCCTAAGGGCTATGTCATAAGAACTCTCTAAATGTAAATAAGTGAACATTGCATTCTCAAAAAGAGTGAAATGTTTTTAAACTACTCCAAAAAGAGTGGTTTGTACTTAAAAAGAGCAAATTTTCTTTCAAAAAGGGTGAAAATTCTTCCCAAAAGAGTAGATTTCCACTCGTTGAAGGAGTTAAATGAAGGACAACACCTTTTGAGGAGTTAAAGGCACTATCAGTGATTTGCTAAATCAGAAAATAAAAAAAATCATCAAAAATCAGATTTCTGCATGTCTGTAACAAACATAAGTATCCTAACATCCCCTGCAAATGATACGACCAAAAACAACCTAACAGGGGGGAAGGTCGGATTTATTTGGCATCCCTCGGAAAATTAGCACTCTATATAAATGCCCAGTAAACATGTATATAGATTCTATGGTGTTAAAGGCTCATGATACGGTCATTTTTCTGTCATAACTGTGCGAAAACGGTTTACTGCAAAAGGCTACACCCATATAACGAATCTTATACGTTAACTTCACGAAAAAATGCGATCAACTATGACAAATCAGGTCTTGGAAAGGAAATTTGAGCAAAATGTGGTGCGATATGAGCCAGATCCTGTCAATACGTCGGGTATACGTTGTATTGCATGAGCGCCGTAGTCTCGTGTACCTTTGTATACGTTCGTGCTCGGACCTCGCGGAGTCAATAGGCGTGGTAGGACCCCATATACGTGAGAATGAGACTAAATTTGAATAAATAACATTCTCAGCAGTCTAGGGATTTTTGAAATGGCGCGAAAATTGAATTTTCAAATGCATTTTCTCCAAATTTCTTCTACGAACTAAAAGTTCGCAGAACAAAATTGCTTTAAATGATGTCTTCTTGCCGTATGGTAAAACTTGAATGAATTCATCAAGCGGTTTGGGAGGAATCAATCTGGCATATTAATGCCGATTTAGGGATTTTTTCCATAGAGCTCCACAGGAGCTTGGCAACCTCCAAAATCCCAACTCTACTATCGAACATCAGGCGTCCTTCCCCCCCTGCAACCTAATAAAGACAAAATCAAATATTTTAGTTATTACTGTCCGTACGGACACTTACTACAACACGTACTTGAATGGGGATTCAGATCTTTGAACACTGCTGTTTTCTTCCATTCCTCTGTTTTTCAGTTGGAAAATATAGTATATACAAATTCTACAGATGTATCCTTCACTTTTAAGAAATTTCTGCAAATTTCAAATATTTTGACTCTTTCGGATGGATCACTAATAGTGTCTTTAAACGAAGGAAAGCACGAAAACAAGTGGAAATCCACTCTTTTGAGTGAAAATTCACCCTTTTTAAGTACACACCACTCATTTTTGGAGTGGTTTACAAGAGTTTCAATCTTTTGGGGAGTGAAATTTTCACTCGTTTACATTTAGAGAGAATATTTGCTTATAACATGAAAATGCAATATCAGAATTAACTGAAATTTTTCAAGGATATCGAGCAATCAGTGGACAAAATGAAGGTAATATGATCATGAGATGCACCTTTATCAAACAAATATTTAAATCTTATCCGTAACTCTGCCGTAACAGAGAAAAATATGGAGGGTCGGTCAGTCAGAATTTTTTTTTAGATCTTCACATTGTTTTACTCTAAAATGAATACAACACGCTACTAAAGCTTTTTTCAATGACATATCAAAGATCTTTTAATTTACTTGTTGTAGTTGTTATGTTGTCTTGTTTTGATATTTGTTCATGTTTGCGTTGGTAAATTGGAAAAAAATCATGGGCCAGTCGTCAGAATATTTTTATTTTGTGCTAATTTGCATGGAAAATTTTGAGTCGGCAGGTTTTTTAGAATCTGTTGGGTTATGGCAAATAAACAATTTTTTGGGCCTTATACAGCTTTGTTGTATGAACCAAAAATTATCAAACACAGTGTTTACGACATAATTAAATACATCTGCTGTTATTTCATTTCCAGCTGGTAATTTTAGCGGTAATTGGACCAAACAATGAGTGAAATCAGAGTACAATTGACCGAGATCTATTATAGTGCTAATTGTACAACTTGCGAGGATCAATTTCGCCCTTTTTTGTGTTTCAAGTGTTCAAGCGTGCGTGCCCTGCACAAATAATACAGTGCTTATTTTATCAAGGACGGTCCACGTGCAAACAAGGAATATGTTGACTTCTTGTTAGCACTGGCATTTATAACAAACCTTTTCATTTTTTAAAAAAAATTTTGAAGGTTACTGCACAGGTACTGATTATGATTTTGTTAATTTTACATAAATGACTACCTGTTGAACTTGCCTGTGAGTGGATTAACAATTGGTTAAGGAGCGGTCTAGCATTATCAATCAAATGATTTTCTATTATTCACCAATATAACTCAAGCACTAGATTACTTTGAAATTCTTTACATTTACCCTTGTACAGCAAACCTAAGAGCCGAGTTTTGAATTCAAATCTAATATGATTGAATCTAAGGCAAATAGGATTTAATTTTAAATCTATTTTGATTGGCCATTAACTATAATCCTAAAGGATTTACTTTAAAATCCCTAGAATTTAGAGTGATATACCCTGGACCTCTTAAAGCAATAATGGCACATTTTTTGAAGAGCACCCCCAATTTTCAAAATTTAATATTTTGGCACAGTTACATTGGTGATTTGTCTAGGAAACTATACCTGCGAACAATAATGCTAAAAAATGCGTATTTATCATTAAATAAGCGATTTCATAATTAGAATTGGGATCCCAGATTGGACTTAACGGCAGAGCTGGAAATGCTATGTTTATGTCCTTCCATAATGAAATAGTGCAACCTCGAGAAAATAACCTCTAACGTCATTTGCCTGACCCAATAAAACAACCAATGGATGAGCGTAGACACGTACATGGCGCTTTCACATTGGAAGGCCGTTTCCAGCACCGTTGAATTATTATCGGAGATCTCCAATAATAATTATTCTAATTACAAAATTCCTTCGTTTGTGAGACAGACATTTTCAAGCTTAACCATTCACAGGTATAGTTTACTAGCCAGTTACCAATGCAACCATGTAAAAATCTCAATTTTTGAAAAATTGGGGGTGCTCTTGTATATGTGTATTATTGCTTTAACTACTGCAAAACATCAGACACCATTTGCTGAGAATTTCTGCACATCAATTTTGTTATCTTTCTTACTTTCTGCATGTCAGAAACTCGCATATTTGATAAATAACGAACGCCTGGTTGAAAAAAACATTTGATGCATACTGTTGAGAAACTTAGAATTCATTCACTATGAACTACAATATGCTCATCCACCAAGGACACAGTTCAGTGCATCATACTTGTACATGCATTGACATGAACTGAGCTTTTATGTTTTGGGTATTATGTATCATACCCACACACCAGAGGGTGTGTTTTCTAAATACACTGATGAATGTAAGCTTTTGAACTGTGCCTTGGGAATGAGATTTCACTAGTTCATAGTGATTCCCATCATGCATCTTAAAGGTGCATTTTGTGATTCCAGCACCTTCTGTTTTATTCATTGTTCACTAGATATCCTTGAGAAAAGTTTTGAGTCGATCCCGATCTTGCGGTTTTGTGTTATGAGCAATTGCGTGTTTCTAATATGTATATTTATAGTTTTTGGCAGTTTAAAAGAAAGAAGGCGAGGGAGAGGTGGCTGAACGGTCTAAGGCGCTGAACCATCGGCAGGGTATAAGATCGACCAAGCGGCCCTGGTTCAAGCGAGTGTCAGGTTTCTTGGTCATACTCAAATAGTTCCTATATAAAGTCGGAAATTGCATAATCACGCAGCATTAATGTAGTGTGAATATGGAATTTCTCCTTGCTCCCACCCATTGCGTAGAATGTGCAGGTATATGCAACGAGTGCCCAGCGCCTCATGGTTCGGAGAGTCATGTAAAGCTGTTGGTCCTGTGTGTCAGTGGAATCAATCCTGAGCACGTAAAAAGTTGATGACCTCATCAAAAAGACCCCATCCCAGGTCTGTTACCTGCACTCATCGTTCCAGGTAACGGAGTCCTCTAGTGTGATACGGGAGCAGGAACCCACGTTACAGGAGGTTAAATTGATACAGAAAGAAATAGACACTACAAAAGATTGCCTTATTATCAGAATTAACTAACAAATGCTGTCTATGGCGGTCGCCATGTTCAGCATTGGTAACATTGTTCAGCATTAGTGACTTTAAACGTCAATAGACAAAAACAGGCGCCTGTGAAATATTTATGATAACATAAACATAGTGATGATAATTCTGGGCATTTAATCAGATTATACCAGTGTCTCCAATAGAAAATCATTCATGATTGATTAAAAACTGTGATGAATTCTTGAAAAGAATATAGCTGAAAAGGTTTGGTTGTTTTATTCATGGCTACTTTTTTTCAGGACACACTATGTAATACATATCACAATCTCTATTTTTCCATGGGCCAATGTGGGCTAATCAAAATGACAGTAGTGCTACAGAAGACAATGTGAACTTTTTGTTTTATTATCAATTATATATAGTGTAATTTTTCTGACTGATAGACATTATTTTTAAACTAGAATTTTGCGATTCTCGGCTTTCACGCTTGCTATATTCAAAGAATATACACCAATCCAATTTTACACATTCCAACACCTCACTGGCAGCCATAGCTGGGGTGCATCCTGCTTGAATTCACCCAAATGTGCAGATTAAGTGTAGCTTTCGAATTATACTTAATCAAGCGCGGTACAGACGTACAAAAGATTTGGGTAGGTTTTGGGTTGGAGGCCCCCAGTAATGGCGGATCAATTCTGACCATCATTTGGCTGGTCGGATTTGTCTATAAGCTGTAAGCTGCCCAGTCTATCTTACAAGTTGACCACACATGACATTTGACATTGACAAGTGACCTTTGACCTTGGCATGTGACCTTTGACCCTGGCTTGTGACCGTTGACCTTGGCATGTGACCTTTAACCTTATCAACAAATGAGGGATCCCATGTTGTACCTTATAGTTTGAACTTTTCAATGAAGGTCAATTTTACATTTTCAACTTGATCTCATATGACCTTTGACCTTGGCATGCAACCTTTGATCTCATCAACATATGAGGGATCCCATATTGCACATATGTTACAAATTTGGCTCCAAATTAACTTTTCAATTGCAGTCAATTAAAAAAAAACACATACACAAACATACATACATATGCACGCACAACAGATTGCTAAGTGTTCCTGCCAGCTATACTGGTGGCCCACAACAAAAATGTATTTGGAAATATATTTCACCATAGATATATTAGCCTGGCTTTTTCCTTTCGTTTTCAGTATTCAACCAGGTTATATCATTTATTTACTTGATTGTTCTTCATTATGTCAACAGCACTGCATCCAGAAAGTTGCTATGGTTTATTAATGAAGGCAGCTTTAGTTGCTCCAGTGAACCACACCAATGAGGATGAAATACAAGTTGCCATTTAGCAGTGAATTACAGGGTAAACCAAGTTGAGTCTTTTGAACAACAGGCACTTTATGCTCAAAGCTCTAAGTCAAATTACACCCAGAGGGTGCATTGAGTTATTCCCACAATGCACCAGTTCTGAGAAATTTCATCTCAATAAGGTTATGAGATCCTATTCCTAACACATGATTTAAAACTGACTTTTACACTCATTTTATCCCACCAAGTGTTAGTACTTTGCAAATTTTTGGCATGACCATGAAATGTCTGGTGGTTTTAAACTTCTTGAATACTTTTATCCTTAAAGGCCGACTCAGAGATTTCCCGATGAGGGCGCCCTCAATTTTCAAACAAATTGTGTTTTTTGCATGTACATAATGCTTGTTCATATACTAATCACTGTGTGTAATAACTAAGCTCAAATCGAAGTCCTTCATTTAGAAAATCACAACTTTGTTATAAAGTTCCGGATCCGGAAAATTTGTTATACACTGTATCCTATGGCACTGTTATATACACATAAAAGTTTACTGCATCAAAACGAAAAATCTGATCCGATTCATCTTAAACTTTGGAATTGAACATTTTAGGTTCTCTTTAGTTCTAGTTGATTATTTTTAATTAATATATTAAAAAAATATACTCAGAAATCTCTGAGTCAGCCTTTAAGTACTGACATGTGTTTTGTACCGTACAATATAGGCACAATGCATTATGGGATTGGTTCAAAACACCCTTTGAATTACACAATAAATAAGGGCAAATGAACCACTATTTAGTGCTTATTCAACAGCAAGCAAAGACTTGACTTGTTTTCTAGCCTCTTCACCATGGTTTGAAAGTCTCATTTATTATGACAAAACCAAAATAAAACAAAAACTGTCAATGGCGATACACTTTTGACAACTGATTTAGATTATTTATTCCACTAACTACATCGTCTGTAAATTTTACGAAATTTCATTGTGAGCAAATATTTAAGTCCATAGGATTAAAAAAGTCAATGACGACATGGCTGTAAAATGGCCAAATAACAACATGTACACGGCCAATTTCTTCATGGTAGTTACCACACAGCTACCACCGAGTAGACATGGATTACCTACCCACTAGACGTACACTCGCCGGGCAGGATTCCGTGTATTTTTGCCGCATAGACGGATAGTGTACACACAGCGGCTGTCTACCCCGTCGTGGAGTAGCTACCTGGTTACACCGGCTCTCAGCGCGCGCGGTATTTCTCATGGCCAATTTTGTTTTTTAGATACTTTTGGCGTATATTGGCATTTTTTATTTCATGTGCGGGTATATGGGGGTTTTTGATGATGCCCGATTTGAATTTCGTAATGATTTTCCTAAAAAAATGTTCAAAAAATGCTAAACAGAGAACAAGTGTATAGCGCCCTCATTTCATGAAAATTTTCATCCACTCTCAAAATGGCGTCGTGGTAAACGCCGAGTAGCTACGTGGTAGCTGCGTGTCTACTCCGGTACTGTCTACACA
>JAMKCH010049078.1:0-17598 GCA_023653785.1 Ophioderma brevispina | reverse complement strand
GAAACTTAAAAGGAAAGATATCCTACTAAAATACACCCGTTCTAGGGTGAAATTTTGTGTAGAAACTGAATCTGAAATAAAAAATGCATAATTATTAACTTGAAATTTTTCCCATAGCACTGTCCAGGCATATTTCTGCCCTTAGTCCTTAAATTTGAGCAAAAACGGCCGCAAAAAATACGTCCTTCAAAACTGGGACCCTCAGGGCTAAACAAATATAGAACTTGCTCTATAGGGGAGGTCTTGGCCATAGCAAGTTTATATTTGTTTAGCCTTGAACCTCACAGTCTGAAAGACTATTTTGGTTTTGCGAACTGCCTTTATTTTTTTCACACGGGGAAACTTCCCCGAAATGTTAGGTGAAGGGTTAACAAATTACTACTACTTTATTTTTTTTTAGAGTACATCACTTCGTCAAGAAGTTTTAAATCACTATTTAGCTATTGAAATACTGAACCAAAAGACACAAGAAGCATCAACATAGCTTTATACCATTGAAGAGTTATGGCTTTTTCAATCAATCAACAAAATGGGCGAATTTTCATTTTTTCCCAAATCAATTGTCACCCTGAACCCCAACTTTTTACCCTGTACAAAAAATAAGAAATAGATTGGACCCACCCATTTAATGTATTTTAATATTACAAATGTACCCCTGTCACCTGATTAGCAGAAAGAATAGTCCCTACTAGTATTTTTATGTTCATACACTCCCAGGAAATTAGCAAGTCAAAATTTTTAACCCGAAAACGGTCATTTTTGGCTAAACTTGGCCAAAAAACAAAATCGTGAAAAATAATGGGGTTCAGAATGCGGTGTTTACAGGTGGGGAAACCTGTAAGTCATTCAACAACCTTGTTAAACTATTTTTAGCTCTAGCTGTGCTGTGCTGTTATGTGTCTTTGTATGTACGCTAATGAGGTTGTATAGTTTTTTGTGTGTGATGCTTGAGGTATGTGCTTCAAAATCCAAACTACTTGGGGAAAAAACAGGCATGTGAAACTCTCAATCCTCCCCTTGTTGTTCCTGGATTTATGAATGCTACATTATTCTTGGAAAATAAAATCAAATATGGGTGTAGAAAATTCAAGTTAATGGCAATGACGAGGTTCATATTAATATAGAAAATCCTGAGACCATTAAATGCCAGTAATCAGAGTTAAAAAATACATAATAGTCATGATGTTTGTATTAGGCGTATTGAGTCGATGTTGTTTTTCCCGTAACTTGCTCACATTGTGTTTTTCTCCTGCAATTTTGAGATGCTGAAATCTCAAAAGTTCATTATTTTGTTTTTTAACAAACAATCACGGTTTCTCTTCCTGTGATCAACTGTTGTGAATGTGATTCTATAGTAGTTTTGAATGCCAGTGTAGTAGCAAAATATCTTTGATGAAGGGGGATGGCTTGACACAATGCTGTAACTAATTGGTGAAGTTGTTGTTACTTCAATTATGAGCTTGTAATGATAGAGGAAGGAACTATGTTACCTTATTGGATTTGCCAAAACCGTTACGGGAAACGTTGCATGGGCTTCATTTGCCTTATATACATGGCTGTACTAATTGGTGTATTAGAAACATTTTGTCATTGATTAGATCTATCTCTGTACAATGTTTTATATGCTATGACCATGCTTTGGTGGGCTTGCTGTGTGTTGCGCAGTGAGACGTGGCGAGGCGAGGTCATTCAAAGTGTGAAATTGTGATGGAGTTATTAATGGCCATGGGCTCGTTCTGTTGATTGTCTCATTGCGCAGAATTACAGCGGGCAAATTCTGGGGCTGATAATGTCAATAATATATTGCATGTTTTGTTGTTTTGTGGTTTGTTTACATAAAAGGCAGATGCTAAAAAAAAATATGGGTGTTTTATTAAGTGCCAAAATCTGAAAATATATGACATTGTACCCTTAGGAAACATTTAAGTAATCTAGAATTTTGACTGTTTTCGCCCCTAAATATTTTTTTTATTTTTTTTCACACCTGTGTCCACTAAACGTAAGTCAAAGCTTGAACGCTGTCGTATGCCTCGTAAAAGTGGGGAATTTGGGAAGGAAAAGGAAGCTAAGGAAAGTTGGCCATTTGGAAATTGGAGGGAAACTTGCCATTGGAGGGAAATTTATAAAGATATAGTGGGAAATCTGTGTCACATTAGAATCAAGGCCGATTAGATTTGATTGAATATAGCATGAGGTATAGCGGGTGAATAAACTTTGGAGGAATTTAGCTCTATGCCATGTGAAACTAGGTTGACTTTGGTCTAGTATGTACTGGGACAGGGTAGTACTATAGAATTGGTATGGGACAATAGGTTACAAAAAGTGTTGTCCAGTGACCATTCCCATTAGATATTGGTTATGCCAGTGGCCAAGGCTTTCATGTCTGTGCTATTGAAAGTTCAACATTCTTTAGATTAATCCTAGCCAGTCTATGTGGGTTGGGGAGAGAGATGAAATCACTCTCTGCTTTACCATCATAATGTGAGAGTCAACCTCTCAAGGGTTTCTGTTTAGGGCAAGGCATGCCCGATTTAATTTTCCTTTGAAGCACTTGGCATGGGATAATTTTCTGGGGAAAAGCCCATAGTAGCCCGAGGCCCAAATTATACATGTGGATCATTAAATCTACCGTTGGCAATAAGTGTGGAGAAATATATGCCTAGGTACCAGCTCTACGCGAGTCCGATGAGGGCAGTGTTGTTGCGGGCGTTTGGAGGCCGGACACCTAGTACAAGCTGTATGACGGGGCCCTGCCAACAAAGGATTCCTGAGATGATTTCATTGCCACCATTTTTTGATTTGGTTGGTAGTTAGTTATTCTACCTGAGTTGACACATCCCTATTTTTGCATCTTATATTCTATAGCAAGAGTTGAACTTACAAGGGAGAACTTTACCTTTGAAAAATTAAAACATCCAAACCTACTAGAACTGTAAATTTAGCCTTGAAGTTCAATGTAAACGTGATCGTTTACTCCTGGAAGGACTACCTTAACATGTGAAACAAGTAAACGAGGCTATGGTAATATTAAATAAAGTAATTCCATAAAGGTATGGTAATCCATTTCTTGAGAAGGGTAATCGTTGATATATCAGAACACCTTTTTGGAACACTACAAAATTTAAGTAGGACAACAATGTGTGGAAGAATAGAAAGAAATATCAACCAATTGGTATCAAATAATGCATACACGGATGTTCAAAATTATGTATCATATTGAAGATTGAAGAAGAAGAGAAGGAAGAAGAAAACACTTTATTAAATTTATATTGTAAATTTTATACTTGGTTGTTATTGCTCATTGATTTGCTGTATCTTGTCGGATAGCCAGTAGGCTAAACAGGCAAATTTTAGCCTGCCCCTGTTTGGGTAGGGACAATCTGTGAGAAATGCAACTATCTTCCGGAAATTTCCACATTCTACAACCTCACTGCCACTCAAGCGGTTTTTTAAAAAATGTAAAATTTCGGAAGGACGCCCCTAAGAATTAGGGAGGGTTGGCACCAGTAGCGTAACAGGTGAGTGGGGGGTGTTGACACCCCAGCTATCTTTTGACCGGGACAAAGCTGGAAATCATGCTAAATCAGCCTGTTGCCTGCTCACTGGGAAATTTTCATCCCAACAAGGAAAATTTGGCCTGAACAAATCACCAATCCCCTCCCAACTACTGGGAGAAATCTAATCTGCCTCAAAACCAGGAATTTTCAGAATATGAAATTTTCTTTCTCTTCCATTTGCTCGCAAAGATAGTCTAGGCCATTTTGGACAATATAATATTTGTACCATAAAAATAACATACCCAAAACAGATAGGCATTAATAAGAGCTAAACACATCCAGGTTTTGTGGCTAACTTGCTAATGTAACATGAATATCATAGACTCAAACTCATTAATACCACAAAGGTCACCGACAGATCAAACAGGGTGCATGACATGGGAAACAAACTTGTGTTTTATTTTGTTTAATGCCATTTCTGCATCGTCTACTAAATTAATGCCACAAGTCCAGTTATAAATCGTTCTGTTTACCCACAGCGCGCCTAATATGGCTTAAAAAGTTCAGGTGCGATAATGAAATAAAAGCTTTACAACCAGGACCCTGCAAAATATCAATTTGACAAATCTAGACGGGCACACATTTTCAAATGTGCCAATGTCTCTATTGGTCGAACACAGTACTTCACCTTGATTTTATGGACGGTAACCGTTGCCTTGCTCAGACTTAACAGTAATTCGATTTTCTATTCGCTCCAGTATAACGTTCCATGACCAGACATAATGAAATCGGCATCTTGGAAAAAAAATACTACATTCTTAGTTTTTTAAACTTTCTTAAAACTTTCTAAGGTGGAATGTCACCCATGACAAGTTAAATAACGTGAGAAACAATAATAACCGAATCCCACTTCAGGAAGGTAGAAACTTTATTTCGTTTTAAGAAGAAGCCCTGGATAAATTCCTTTCTAAATGCAAATGCATAGCGTTTTTCATAAAACAATGGTGGTCAATTTAACTAGGCAGTATGCGCTAATGTGCAACTTTTTCGGGGCGGAAACATACCCAATCCTAGTCAGGGAGAACCCCCGTTCAGGGATTATTTGGAAAAGTTAATCACAAGATGGAAGCCACAAACTCGAATTTTAAGGCCGTACAGAAACTGGCTCACGGACTATGCTAGTCTTCCACGGTCCGTAGCTCGAAATTTTGGGATAACTAACCCTAATTTCATGATTGATTTAGGTAGGGAGATTATGATCTTCAAGCAGAATGTTAGGCTTTAATGTCTGAGATGTTCCATTGAGGAGAAAATTACGGTTTCGCTCTCGCGCCATTTTTTAACAGGAACGAATGGGACACGTATTTAAGTGGTGTGAACCCGACAGGAGGCTGTGTGCATAGCCTACGAAAATATTTTGTGACCTCCACCTGACCTCGGGAAGTAAATTTGATCTGTCAACTTGTTTTCAAAATACTAGTGATACTAAAGCAGTCCCTCCTGGCCGGTGTTTCTGTGCATAGCGGGGGGGGGAGGGGGTTCAGGGCAGGAGAACTGCGCGAGAGGCAAGGCAGGTAAGTGTGAATGGAGCTGTAAAAACTCACCCTTGCTGAAGTTTGTGAAGCGAAATGTAAAAGCCTAGTCTAAAGGTGCAAAATTCAGCAGTCTGGCGTGTGCAATGTTATAGCCGATTAAATAGCCACATATGGATAAAAGATAGGCCATGACAACGTTTGTGATGTACATGCCGGTTTTACCAATGATGGCGGCTCTTTTATTCATAAAGTGAAGCTATTTTGATACCTGTAAACTGAAATTGTTATCAGCTATATGCCTTGTGTGAATGCTTACTAGCACCCGCCCCCCCCAAGTCCCCCCCCTCCCCAAGTAAACCCCTCCCTGAGTAAGCCTCTCCTTTCACTTGGCTCAAAGCCCGGCGGCTATAAGGAGCAAACTGTGAGTTATTTTATTTCTGATATATGCTTTAACGCAATGCGTGTGATTTTTTTTCTCTTCCCGTTATCTTAACGGCCGGAGACCACAATTTATAAAACGCACTTGGTATATTGGCAGAACCGTACACACATAACATGTGGCGGAGTCTTGCCCGTCGCATTAGTCCTTGCAAATTAAACAGCCAAAACACTACTGTACGTTTTTTTCTTTTTTTCTCATTTATTTAACATATATCATGACCGTAGCTGCATTTTACATCCACTCTCAGCCACCTCCAGACAAAGACTGACTTTAAATTCTGTACTCAATGTACAAGCCTTTATATTGACCAATCAGTGACTAGCTTTTGCACTGCATGCTTGATACACCATCACATGTGCATCCATGTGCTTGTAGTAAAGCCCCTAACAGGAAGCATGGGTCAGTGCACAACAATGGCGTTTTCTTGGAGCCACACCCAAAATGTACATTCATGCACTACACATATTTATACTATGCAATATACTGTAATGTCAAAAGTGACATTTTATATTAAATACAAATTTTGCAACAATATTTATAGGCCCAAAATACCTATTTTCCACATTATATACACCTGATAACATGACAATTGGAAAACAGAAGTAGTGTTTTTGGTGAGCCCTAAGAAATCTTCAGTAGACAGCAGATTATGGATATTTTAGGACAATACTATTTTGTTGCTCACTTAATTTAAAAAAAAAAAGAAGAAATTATTCTCATGAATGATCACAACATGTGAAGGAGGTTTCAAACAGACATGAAATGCATTAAATTACAAATCTGAGGTCTCTATAGGATTCACACCAGTAAATAGGATTCACACCAGTAAATAACGTGAGAAACAGGCATGCCTGGAAAAGTGGGGAATTTGGGAATGACATTCCCGGGAAATTTTGCCACTTGGAGGGAAATGTTGACCTTCAAATAAAGAAATACATTAGAATTGAAGGGAAATTTTGAAATCTTAGAGGGAAATCTGGATTGTATTCAAATCTGTTACAAGTTAACACATTGTAACACCTCTAGAACATTGTAGAACGCATTTCGAACACATCTGGGCACGTCAAGTGTTCTGCACATTTTGCAATTGCAGTGTCGAGGTATGATTCTATAGCGTCTATGTGTATACTTTATACTTTTGAGATTTGTATTTGGACACTTGAAACCCTTATTGGCATGCATTTCTTTGTAATAAATTGTTTTCCAAATTCAAGATAGCAGCCAATATAGCCGCCTTTCAAGACATTTTAGGGGGAACAGAACAAAATGGTCTACCTATTGAAATATGTGCTTTGTGCGCTCTCTTGTATCCGTCATATCTTTGCCCTGTTCTACCTAGAGCAATGAAATTTGCAGGGTAGAATTTTGAATTCATAGTTTAAAATATCTTCTTTTGAACCTAGATTGACAATATCAGTTTTTTTACAAATTAGATTTGAAAATTACACCCCGTTTTTCTAACCCCTGAGCCCCACAGAATCGGTGTTTCACGGCGGTTCACATAATGTCGCCGTATCATACCGCCAAGACGGGTTCTCATCCATTTTTAATACGAAAGAATACGCACATGAATGACACAAAATCAGATCTCTAGGACAAATATCCGCCACATAACTACACAAATTACGCTCAAATTATATAGGTTTTATAGGAACTATAGCGGTGTTTGGCCCCAATCTTAACATTTTTGCATGTTAAAGGGGCTTGTATATTTTCTCATTGTTGTCCTGAAATTTCAGCTTTCAAATCCATTTCTTTCTCAAGATATAGATAAAAAAACTACAGTTTTAGTGGTTAACCATCAATATTAGCACAGTAGTGAATAAGGCGTTGCACTATGCATTATCGCGTCTAGCATCAAAACCGCAAGTCTGTTTCCCACGGTACTTAATAGTCAGTGTGTACAAGTGTCAGGCTCTCATATCAAGTAGAGAACACGATAGACAAAAATCGGAACAAGCACCTTTAACCAAAGTGGCGGCAATTTTACTTTCTGTAACACCTATAAATCTGTATTGTATTTCTAGGTATAACATCCAGTGATCAAAGTTTATATTAAAGTATTGAAATGTACTGTCTTTAAACTTACCAACTCGTAATTAGGGATTTTTTCTGACAACATGACTTAAATTGGAGGTCAATTATTACGAATATACTCGTATGACAATTTGTAGGTTTTAAAAGATCTTAAAAGGCATCCCGATTGGCTTCCATCGTGATGGGTAAGCATGCGGAACACAACTAGAAAAGATCAGAATGAGTTCCTATGGGTTATGAGAGGCCCGAATTATGCAATGATCGACCAAATATGGTCAATGAATGATTTCGGGGTCATATAGTATGGTGCCTTATCGTAATGGTTATGGATTGTAGGCTATATTGCTACATTTGATTTTTTGTCTTTTTGGGTAATATTGACACCTAGGACCTCGAATGTTTTGGATGTTCCCATTTTTTTCGGACCACCCGTTTTGGCAGCATCCTGGATTTCAAAATGGCTGCTATTCTAAAGATATTTTCCCCATATCTACATTTGGTAGACGATCATTTGATGAAAAGTCAAATTAGTTGTCTATACCCCATGTTTGTGATACAAGGTTGCTATAGAAACGTTATTTAATTTGATCTAATTTCGTTGCGTAGCCATCTTGTACTTCAAAATGGCCCGACGTTTAACCCTTCGTTTCAACCAAGCCTTTTACCAGGGGGTTGTTACCACCCCCCCCCACCCGGATTTAATTATAAAGCACCCGAGGTGGTAAGTCGATGAGCCACTTCGCCAACCCGTTTGCCTACTCATTGTGCACATTTTGGCAATTGGGGTTACAGAGGTCCCAAGTCAAATATGGGGATTTTTAAATTCTAAAAGTTTCCATAAAGTATTTGAAATATTACAATGTCTTCTTCAAAAGAAGAGGTAAAGCGGTCAATGGTCAAATCCATAGGAGGCCTAATTAACAGGTATAAACACAAATAGCGTCGCGGATAAACATATCTTATTATTATGATTATATTACTTTTGTACAGGGGGGTACATTTTAAAAGCTTTAAGTAAATTTTTAATGATCCTCATTACTATTTTTGAAATAGAGTTTTTAAAAAAAGTAAAGTTTGCCATATCTACAAACTGCATTTTAATATTATGATGAGGTTCATGAGCCACACAGGCAATGGGTTGTTAAGTTTTCATCCATTTTTAAACCCCCATGACGACATCTTAGCTTAGATAGAAAACTATTACTTTTACCAAAAGAATTTCCTTGAGGTCAAGATAAAAAACCAGGCGATACTTCAGTTTTACGTAAAGGCATTTTGAAAAATTTCATCCCTGTATAAGATAGTATCCTTTGACTTACACTCCTTTTATTAGACATGTGCAGGACACCGTCCCATTGACTTGTGTGCTCTTTGGACTTCAGGAAGATCTTGTGATATTCGTAACTTTATTGCTGGATTGGAATAGTTATTCCCTAATGTGCCTGTAACCCAATAAAACTCAAATTGCCCAAGGATTGTCAAGGGGTGGCACCTAGGAATTTTAAACTGAGGCCACCCTGGTCTATCACTTTCAGCAATTAAATTGCAGTATAGTACGCAAACTTCACGCTCATGCTCCCGACTAACTGAGATCCAAAATCGATAACCTGAGAATTTATGATTTATTGAATTAGTTCGCAGAGATTGGTGGAAGTGTGTGAAAAAAATTGGGTTAAAAGTGCAAATTACCTAAAAAATATGCAAACCAGACAACGGTATTGAGCAAAACAATTATAGTGTTAGAGGAAAAAAGTGTAACAATACAGAAAAGGATTTCCCAAATTAGCTGTTTGCAGGACAACATAGAAAGCTTACTCAAAGAAAAATTGGCAAGGAAGAAAGAAAACGATACATATTATAGAGCCAATCGGTTTATTAACACTTAAGTGACCAAGGGGGGGGGGTGCCTAGGGACCCTCCAAATTTGTTTTCGCCGCTGGCCGCTTTACGCGGGGTTTTTCGCGACCGAGTTTTTTATTTGTCGGACTTTTAAATGCGTTCTTTCATACCAACAAAAAATTAAAATCGGCCAAGCCGTTTTTATGAGTTAATTCGTGAGGGTCCATTGGACCTACCCCCCCCCCCCCTTGGCCACTAACGGAAGTCAACTGAGAATATTAAAAAAAAAAAAGAACCAAAGAATTTTTTTTGCCTGATATATTAAAGTATGAAATGTATGTCTTTAAACCTTCCAACCTCGTATCTGGTATTTTTTTTTTCTTGACAACATGCTTAAAATTGGAGGTCAATTATTACGGGACTATACTCGTATTACAATTTTGTAGGTTTTTAAAGATCTTACAAGGCAAGCCTATTGGCTTCCATCTTGATTGGAGCCCTGTTACACACTATAAATATCAGATATGATTCCTAACTGGGTCTATAGCCCAAATTATGGCATTATCGCCAAATATTGTCAATTTGAATTATGTCGGGTCATATAGTTGGTGCCTTATCGTAATGTTTATGGATTTGTCTGCTCTCTTGCTACATTTTTGATTTTTTGGTGCTTTTTTGGGTCAATATTACACCTAGACCCTCGAAATGTGGATGTTCCCCAGTTTTTTTTTCGACCACCCGTTTTGCAGCCAATCTTGGATTTCAAAATGGCTGCTATTTTCAATATATTCCCCCATATCTACATTTGGTGAGCGACTTGAAAGGTCAAATTAGTGTCTATAACCCATGTTTGTGATACTAAGGTGCTATAGAACCGTTATTTAATTTGCACTAATTTCGTTTGGTAGCCATCTTGAATTCAAAATGGTCGACATGTTTTAACCCTCGTCTAACCAAGACTGTTACCAGGGGTTTGTTACCACCCCCCCCCCCCCGGATTATTAAAAGCCCCGAGGTATCGATGATCCAATTCGCCACCCCGTTTGCCTATAATTGTGGCCCTTTTTGCAATTTTTGGGGTTACAATAGGTCACAATCCACATATGGGGAGTAAATTTCGAAAAGTTTATCATAAAGTTATGAAATATTAACATTTCGTTCTGTTTTTCTTTCTAATTTCTTCTCAAAAAGAGTAAAGAGGTCAATGGCACAGACCTCCTAGGATGCCTAATTAACACGGTATAACACAAATAGTCGAGGAGAACATATCTTATACTATCAATATATTATTATCTTTTGTAATGGGGTTCACATTTAAAATTGCTTTAATACATAAACAAGGCGAACTTGTAAATTTACAAAATTAAAAAATTTTTTAAAAAACAGTACAGTTGCCATAGCTAAACTGCATTAATATTATGATGAGGTTCATGACCACACAGACATGGGGTGTAAAGTTTCATCATTTTTAACCCCTGACGAGCATCTATAGATCTAGCAAACTATACCTGTTCAGAATCTTGAGTCAAGACTAAAAAAAATGCGACTACTTTCAGTTACTAAAGGATTTTGAAAAATTTCATCATCCCTGTATAAGATTATTTATTATCCTTGGACTTACACATCTTTTATTAGACATTGTGCACACACGTCCCCATTGACTTTTGCTCCTTTGGACTTCAGGAGATCTTTGATATTCCCGTAACTTTATTGCTGACTTGAATAGTTTTCCCTCATTTGTCCCTGTAACCCAATAACTCAAGTTGGGCCCAAGATGTCCAATGTGGCACCTAGTGAAATTCTTAAACCTAAGGCACCCTGGTTATCCACTATTCAGCATTAACTTGTATTATATACGCCCTTCAAACGCTCATACTTTCCCGACTAACTGAGGATCCAATCCAGCATAACCTAGAATTTCTGATTTCTGAATTCGTTTTCAGAGCGATTTGTGTGGAATGTGTGTGAAAAACACTTGGTAACAGTGGCAAATAACCGAAAAGATGAAATCTCCAGACAACTGTATTGAGCAAAACAATTATATGTTTTATAGAAAAAGTAAACTACAGAAAAGGGATTATCCCAAGTAGTGTGCAGACAAAATAGAAGCTTACTCAAAGAAAATATTGGCAAAGAAACGATTAAGATTAATATGACCAATCGTGTTTTATTACACTTAATGCCAATGGGGGGGGTGGATTCCTAGGGAGCCCGCCAATTTTGTTTCGCGCTGGCCGCTTTACGCGTGGGTTTTTTTCGCGCCGAATTTTTTTGTAATTGTCTGACATATAAATGGCGCTCTTCTTCTTTCATAACCACAAAAATTAATCGGCCAAAGCCGTTAATATGATTAAATTCGTCGTAGGTCCCATGGACCTACCTACCCCCCCCCCCCCCCCCCTTGGCCACTACGGAGTCAACTGAGAATATGAAAAAAAAAAAAGAACCAAAGCAAATTTTTTTTGCTGATATATGTTCACACATAAAGTAAACCAAAATAGAACCATTAAAAATAATTAACCCTTTATGTGCCTAAAACAAACAATCTCATTGTGGACGTTGCTAAAACCGTTACTGTACCAAAAAGTCTATGGGAATGATGTGTATTTTTGCAACACCCGTTTTAAAAATACAGGATTCCTAACTATATGTGAATTGGGTCTTCTAGAGTAAGATATCAACATAAAATAAGTTTTCAAAAAGTTATTAATCACACAAGGCCTCATTTGAATTTTTCCGTCTTTTTTTCCCATTTTTCTCGCGTGTTTTGAAAACAATGTTTTGCCCCTAATTTGCAACCCAAAGAAAAAATTGCCATTTGTTATTGCTGATTTGTGTGGTTATGATCCCTTCACATGTGGTAAATCAATTTATAAAAAATTACTCGGGACATGGTTTTCCTTCCCGTTTTCCTTAGGGGTCCAGGAACCCCCCCCCCCCCTTTGTGCACCAAACGGGTGAAAACCCCTTGGTCACTTAAGTGTTTAAATGGAGACGAATGTTTGTGGACCTTAACAGAGCATTTTTTTTTAGTTAGATGTGACTCATAGAGGTGTAATACTCAACTTACTAGCAAGAAAAACTGAATCTACAAAATAGGCATGGTTTTTAGGAGGATCTTTGTTGACGTGGAGTACTCTCGGCTTCTAGCCAGATGTTTAAGGATAAGAAAACTTCTTACTACTATATTCACGATGATGAAGAATACCTTGTCCACCAGTGACCAGACAATGTTGATTAAAAGGTAAACAACAGCCCTTTTTTGGTTAGTAAAATCTCAAAGTTTGAGTAAACCTTACACATTGTAGTTTGTACTGCAACGAAGGATATTGTTCCCTTTTTTTGATCAGTGCAGTCAAATGCTAGAATCAACTTCAACTTATGTAGGGAAATTGTGAAACATGGTATTACACCATTTTTAAGGCCAAGTATGTTATAACAAGTCAATATACCGGCCAAATTGAATTTACACCTGTCGGCCATAGTGAAATTCAAAGATAGCCGCCAAACGAATCATTTTCAACTTTAAATATGGTTTATATAGATCCCTTAGTTCACTCATTGGTACTGCCACCGTTTTTTTTAGAGCTATATTTTATTTCGAAGTCAAGATACAAGGCAGATTATTCAACATGGGCGGCCATTTGATCAAGATGGCTCGCCAACAAAATTAGCTAGCTGCAGCAACTTTAAAAAACGGTTTTTTATGCCACTTGTATCACACAGATGTGTTAGAGACCAATTTCAATTCATCCCACATCACCCGTCTATGTCGCCCACACACAAACGAATATATGAGGGAAAATATGTTGAAAATAGCTGACTTTTTAAATCCAAGATGGCTGCCGACGGCTGGTCGAAAAAATGTGAACAACTCAAATTGGTTCCTTGGCCCTCAATACTTCACCCAATTACATAAGACAAAAAAATCAAAATGTACAAAAAATCCCATTACATAACAACAAGGAACCAACTAATATTGCATTTTGGGGGTGGCCAATATTGGATTGGTGGTATTTTGTGATCGAATCATATCAAGAAAGAACCAGTCTCGTATATTCCCCTTGCTTTTAAAAACCTGGATATGAGCATAAGGATATGGCCAATTGAATGCATGTGAGGTAGCGGCCATAATGGATGTCTAGAAAACGCCATCAACGAATTTTTGCCCAACCTCAAATTATTGGCTGAGGTCACATCACTAAAATCGAAAATCTAAAACAATATTTTTTTTGGAAAAATTGTCAATTTCCTGATAGAAGAAAGCAAAAGCCTAATTATGCCTATTCTATTGTAAGAGTCCCATTCTCATCTGATACCATTTGAAGCTAATGGAATGAATGGTTTAAAATTGATGAATCGATTGATTGGATTTAGAGGCCTATGCACCATTTGAAGTAATTTTTGAATTGCTATAGAAATCATTTTTTAAAAGAACTATTTTAAAAAAAAATTTTCCATAGGGCCTTTTCCCTAATTATTTCCCCCCTTCACAAAATTGGCCGAATGGAATCTCCAAATTTATCAACACTGGAAAATGTTTGAATTTTCTAAATTCAATTTAATGTTTGGTAGTAGGATAAAAGCCAAACATGCTTAACCAAACATGATATTTGTATTAAAGGCCACTTATCAGGTCATTTTTTTTTGCCAATTTAAACTTGCGATTTGTCTCTAAAAACCTCGTGTTATGTCATAATCAACACCTTTATATTACTGTTTTCTTTGCTGAAACAGACACTTAACTCTAACACTTAAGTGGCCATAATGTTTTTCACTCACGTTGGTGCCTAAGTGGGGGGGGGGGTTCCATGGAACCCCCCTAAGGAACCACTTTCCCGATGGATTTTTGCAATGAAACTCAATACCACCTTTGCGGGGCATAAGCCAAAGGTGCAATATTAATGTTCCAGTTTTCACCGTCTCATAACACGTTGTGCCAATACACGTTTGGCAACTCCTTTTGTTGTTTTATATCGCTCTAGAAGGACCAATTTACTATATTTAACACAAACATTACCATTTTCTACTTAACATGACCAGTTTGTACATTCTTGTATTTTTGTGGGTGTCAGTCCGGTATTTTGCCATAGGTTTTGTACAGCAATGGCGCGCCGTCGCTCGTCTGAGGGAATCGCGTCTTTCACACATAAAGGGTTATTATTTTTCCTGATGTACTGTAATTACTTTGTTTATGCATATGAACATGCATAACAAAAAATATTTCTGGCAACAGGCGTGCTAATTTTTTATTTGTAAAGATCAACACCCCCCGTTGGTGCCTAAGGGTGGGTTCCTAGGGCCCCAGCTAATTATCTCATTAACTGGCTAGAAATGTTAGTATTTTTTCCACTGGAAAGAAGCGCAGCGATAATTACACATTTACAACAAACAAATAGAATTCGAACTATTTTTCACGAGACTGAGAATCGCCGAAAAACAATCTTGGTACTAATGTAACCCTCCCCCCTCAGCATTAAGTGTTAACGCGTTCTGAAGATGCAATTTCACGACTGTTACTGGACATTAAAAAAGTCGGATCCACGCAATATGAGATATAATTAGAAGCGGTGTTTAATTACGCGTATTCTGACACCTCATTTGTGGCAATCGATTGAGTATTGTTGAAGTTTGCCCCACATTGACCGAGTCAACACCCCAGGATTTTAAAGTTGCATTACTATTGAAATCATACTGTTACTGTACTGTTTAAATCAGTGAATCCTCTCTTCTTCTTCTCTATTAAGGCTTAACTGCAACGTTATATCATCCTGGGGTTGGTTCGGTCAAGTGGGCATAACTTCAACAATACTCAATCGATTGCCACAAATTAGGTGTCTTAATACGCGTAAATAACATTCCATTATATACCATAATGTATAATGCGATTGTATCGTTTTAACTTGGACCAGAACAATTTCAGGTGGGGAGTTACTTTTATGGATGTGTTCATTTTTGGAATAACCATAGAAATTTGATATTCCTTTTTTTAGGATCACCGGTATCGCAGTGGCTATTTTTCCCATTGCAATATTTTCCAACTGATTCTGTAGTCCGACTGTTGTCTGATATTGGCCCGTAATATTTGTTTTTGGTTTATGTAGTCCTTGGGGAATATATAATCATTGACACCATAGTGTTTCCAGGTCCCTCATGATGTATTAATCAAGGTGGCTAGAATACACCGAACTTTTATTTTTTCCTTCCGGACTTAGGTCGACTGCCGATTCGTTTATTAGATCTCTGTCACAATAAATCATATCTTCATTTTCTTATTTCAATCAAATCGTGAGCTGAGAATTACAAGGTTCTGACATTTTTGGTTTTTGGGTGAGATCTTTTAGAAATTCACATTATTCTAACTTCGGTTATTTGTTTTGAAGGTCCCACTTCCTGGAAGTTTTTTTTTAAATATTTTAGTTTACAACTTAAAAAAGCCTTATCTCAAATGACCATTTCAGTTTAGAAGCTTGTAATTCTCAGCTCACACGTGTGGTTTTAATCGTCAGATCTAAATATATTACATAATATATATCGAAATACATATATCTTTAAAGGCTTGGGATAGACCTTGCATCAGGCGACTCCAGGAATATACTTCTACTATTACCCCTTTTTTTGTGCAGAACTTTTTTTCAAATTCTGCTCTTCCATACCTGGGACAAGGTTTACATTATAATCTATCATGAACATGACTGATCAACATGCTCTGTTTGGTTTCTGATAATGGATTAAAGGTGTAACGAGAAATTTTACATATCAGGTGTCCTGAATGTACTGATTTTTGCGCTGATGTAAGTCTATACCATAAAAATATCCCCATCGTTAACCCCTGTCTACCTGAGCCATTTTTTTTTTGTAACAAAACTCCTGAAGGGGGGTGTGGTTACCACCCCCGTGTTTCGTTCGGGTTACTGAAACACCCGATTTCCTGTTAAATTTGGTACCAATAGAATAGCTTAGGGTACCAAAATAAGTACTAACTCCCCATTATGACTCAGCAGACGTCATATGTTTGAGGAAAGTACGAAATTACTGAATAGAGTGTGGAGAAAAATTGATATTTCCCGCAATTCAAGCGACTCAAACACCTTATTACTGAAATGCGGTCATTACTCGCAAACTAGTCATTTCCCAATCAAGTAGAAGTCAAAAAAACCGCATGACAATCTGCTTTTTCCTAACCTTTTTGCGAAAAAAAAAAATTGAATTTTTCACCACGGTGTGTGTCTATGGAGATGGCATTTTTGCTTATAAATGGCGAAAACCTTTAGACGTCATGTGACGTAAGCTAGTCATTTTGGTACTCATCTTTTGGTATCAATGGAAAGAGGAGGACCATAGCTATCTATTGGTAACCAAAACCAATGTCTGTGATGTCCCCTGTGTTGGTGGTTAGGCAATGTTGGTAACGGAATTACCACCACACGGTTCCCTATCCATCACTTTGGGATCACCCTGTATCTTACTACCTATACCCGGTGGATGTTTTGTTTTGATTAAAAGGAGCGGAACATTCATTGACAATTACAATTTTTAAATAATCTGGCAGCCAAAATGGGGGTTTTTTTAGCAAAGCCGGGGAAAAAACCTGAAAGGGGGGGGTGGTTAACCACCCCCCCCCCCCTTTCGGTAACGAGGGTTAAGGATTGCCTGGCGAATTTCTTTGGTAAAAAAAAATTGTACAACAAAAAATTTTTTAATTTTGTATAGGAGCAAAAATCCGAAAGCCGCCTCTGTTTTAGATTAACAAAAACATATATCAAACAAAAAATCAAAATCACCCTTTTTCTCTCTTTTAAAGACATTTCTGTAGGCCAAATATAAGGGACGAATTACTTGAAAGTTTAATCTATAGAAATTATTCTTATGACAACAAAAAAAACCACAAAAAAAAATAATTTTGGGTGCCTCACCAAAATCTTACTCGATAATCAAGCCCCTAGTTAGCCTTCATGACTAATGCTGATATAACACCAACTTGACCTGGGAGTATCATTACGGCCAGGGTGGACTGCGGAGTTGAAAAGTTGAAAGTAGGCGAATAAGGGGGACGGTGAATATTTTTAACAAGGAGAGATGGGAACATCAACACTTTTTGAATGCAGAATTTCGCCAAAAGGGGTGCCAATTTGCGAATATTTTCGGCCAAATATTTGAAATCCCGCCATTCACATAATGGCTTTCCCTTATTTTAAATTAGTCAATTAAGGCTCCTCCCTTGTTTAAAGAAACACCTTCTCCCTTT